>JASANG010002910.1:0-112465 GCA_030248215.1 Enoplolaimus lenunculus | reverse complement strand
TGAACGCGACGTTTAAACTCTTACAGACGGAGCGTGAGTGATAATATCGTTGTTTGGTGGTGTATGACGTTCATGTGGAGGTGGATACTGTAGTTGTTGTTGCTGTTGTTGCTGGTGTTGCTGGTGTTGCTGTTGTTGCGTTTGTTGGCGATAATTTGAATAATTATTTGGCGATTTTTGATGTTGCAAAACGCGATTAGTTTGACGTGTTTTTTGATACAAATCACGCGACTATCGAATAGGACTGTCTGGTGAATCTAAAAATATTTCAAAAAAATTTTTTTTATGAACAATAACTTAGCAAAAATACCACCGTTAATTTTGTGATAATTACAAGCTGTCAAAACAAAATGACGCACATTTGAAAAATCAGGCGTTTTAAATGTTGTTCCTATGTTACACTGCAAAAAATAGTTCCTCGAATCACTCTCTTTGAAATAGGCTCTACCGGACTACACTATTGAGTCAAATCTGACTCCGTATACTGCAAAAAATAGTGAGTCAAATTGACTCTCTCTTGGAAAGGCTTAGGTTCCGAAAACTACACTATTTGAGTCAAATCTGACTCCGTACACTGCAAAAAATAGTGAGTCAAATTGAGTCTCTTTGAAATAGGCTCTACCGGACTACACTATTGAGTCAAATCTGACTCCGTACACTGAAAAAAATAGTGAGTCAAATTGAGTCTCTTTGAAATAGGCTCTACGGTACTACACTATTGAGTCAAATCTGACTCCGTACACTGCAAAAAATAGTGAGTCAAATTGACTCTCTTTGAAATAGGCTCTACCGGACTACACTATTGAGTCAAATCTGACTCCGTACACTGCAAAAAATAGTGAGTCAAATTGAGTCTCTTTGAAATAGGCTCTACCGGACTACACTATTGAGTCAAATCTGACTCCGTACACTGCATAAAATAGTGAGTCAAATTGACTCTCTTTGAAATAGGCTCTACGGTACTACACTATTGAGTCAAATCTGACTCCACCAGAGCCAAACGTGCGACTTTAGTGAGTCGAATTTGAAGCTGATGGAGTCAACTTTGACTCAATTTGTGTAGTACCGTGGTGCCTATTTTCAGAGAGAGAGTCAATTTGACTCACCATTTTTTGCAGTGTATGCACGTTAGCTCTTGTGAACAATGATTACGCTTTGAGTTTAGACCTAGACCCTTAGAGTTGAGCGACGCTGCTATACTTGACGTGCGGCAGTGTGCGTTGCCGTCGGAATACGTTACCGTCCGTCACCGTGAGGTATGGTACGCGAATTATCGCGTACGATACACTACGGTGATGATCAGCGGCGTACGGTGACACACGGCGACGTAGTGATCCAGAAGATACTCTATAATGCAAAAAGTATAAGGAGACCACCCCTTTGGTTAGGCCTATGCTCAGGCTTAGGATTAGGTTCAGCTTGATGGGGAACAAGTGTACAAAAGTATGCAGCTGGCAACAATCTGTGTAGAAAATAACACCTAGCATGTGTCGTTTGTCGTATTTTTGGCATTTACCTTCACCTTGAAATCCTAATTTGAACGTTTGGTAAAAGACGTATAACATAGGAACAACATTTAAAACGCCTGATTTTTCAAATGTGCGTCATTTTGTTTTGACAGCTTGTAATTATCACAAAATTAACGGTGGTATTTTTGCTAATTTATTGTTCATAAAAAAATTTTTTTTGAAATATTTTTAGATTCACCAGACAGTCCTATTCGATCGTCGCGTGATTTGTATCAAAAAACACGTCAAACTAATCGCGTTTTGCAACATCAAAAATCGCCAAATAATTATTCAAATTATCGCCAACAAACGCAACAACAGCAACACCAGCAACACCAGCAACAACAGCAACAACAACTACAGTATCCACCTCCACATGAACGTCATACACCACCAAACAACGATATTATCACTCACGCTCCGTCTGTAAGAGTTTAAACGTCGCGTTCAACTGAATATAACTTTTTTAAAATATTTCTTCAATGTTTCTTTATTTTCCCCCTGGTATCGATCTGAATTTCAATCCATGCATCGTTTGTGTTTCTTTTAACACTCTATACACGACTTTTTTTCAATTTTACAAAGTATACCGTTTTAAACTAAATTTTAAAACATTTATTACTTAAACTATTGCTAAAGTGGTTGCAATTTCTGTAACACTTTCGTCTGAGTTAATAATTAATATATTAAACTCGAAATATGTCCAGAATACGTATGTTGGGCGTTCCATCTTTAATTTTACAAACTTATAAATGTGGTTGCAAGTTTACGCAACGTGAAGATCTCAAAGCATATATGGCAGGCGCACGTGCATGACTGATGTATGGTCTTTGTATACATCTTCACACGAATGTTTTACAAACATAATTTTATGTTCATCGAGATCCAAAAATGCATATGGTGGGCGTTCAGCTTTATTAATATTATCTTTGTCTACACAATTTCACAGACACACCTCGGTTTGCTATAACGTACTATTCGTCGTGTGTTCTCATATCGTTTATGTGTTCCATGTTTGCGGGTCGTTTGCAATTAATGTGTACGTTTTTATTTCGTTTTTAAATGTTTATTTTTTGAACAATTTGTGGTATAAATCCAACTTTTTAGTAATGAAAAGATCAAGATCAACTTTGAAAATATCAAAAACGGAAACGGAAAGTAATCAAAAGACCGGAAACAGATAGTAAAACCTTGATATCGAATTTCAAACCGCATCCTGCTACACTGTAAATTTCGGTGATTTGATTTTAACTCGGAATGAGTAGAATCACTCAGTCAGAGTTAGGACTATCAGAACTTATAATTGTGAGTTGACTCAACTCAGAGTGAGTTAAAGTTTACTGTTATTAACTAAGAAATAATTAACTTTCTATTTGAGTTGTTTAATTAACTCATTGGAATTGGCAGTGTACTGATATGGGTTTCCATTTAACAGATTTACACTGCAAAAAATGTTGAGTCAAATTGACTCTCTCCGAAATAGACTCTACGGGACTACACAAACTGAGTCAAATTCGACTCCGCTAGAGTCAAACATGCGACTCAGTGAATCGAATCTGACTCTGCCGGAGTCGAATTTTGACTCAGTTTGTGCAGTCCCGTAGAGCCTATTTCGGAGAGAGTCCAATTTGACTCACTATTTTTTGCTGTGTAGTTTCTGGTGCGATTATTTGCAAATTTGTAGATTTGTCATTTATAACCGATTCACACCATGTTTCTATAAAGACTTTCGACGAACACAGCCGGAATATAGCAAAAATTTACACGTGTATTGAACTTCACGGATTACATTTTACTGTAAATTCCAGTGTAAATTAATTTTAATTCATAATGAATATATCACTGAGTCTGAATTATAAATTTCACAACACAGAATTGTGAATTGATTGAATTTAGCCTGAGTTAATTAATTGACTCATTTAAAATTAAATCAGCTCAGAGTGAGTTAATGTAAATTCCAGTGTAAATTAATTTTAATTCATAATGAATATATCAGTGAGTCTGAATTATAAATTACACAACACAGAATTGTGAATTGATTGAATTTAGCCTGAGTTAATTAATTGACTCATTTAAAATTAAATCAGCTCAGAGTGAGTTAATGTTTACTTACTGTTATTAATTTAGCAATTAACCAGAAATGACTAATTCATTATGTTAGCTGATCAACCCTTTAACTCATGTAGTATACTATGAGCAACTAAATACAACTAATATATGAGCAACACAGACACTGCGAGCAGTGTTTAACAATTCTAACATATATGTGCAGTGCAAAATCTCTACAAGACGTGAGAGCCTCCTCGTGCTCGAGCGTCAAGCTCCTCTAGCTGAGTGGTCATCGTAAACGCCATTTCTTAGACTTTTTCTATAATTTACGCAAGTCGGATGAATACAAGGGTAGACGTAGAAATTAGATATATCCAATCTTAAACTTTATGATGTGACAAGAAAAATACACGTTTAACTCTGTAAATTTCAGGGAGTTGATTTTAACTCGGAATGAGTTGAATCACTGACAGTCTGAGTTACGACAATCAGAACTCAGAATTTTGAGTACATTCAATTCATTCTGAGTTAATTAATCAACTCACCCAGAGTCAACTCAACTCAGAGTGAAAATCAACTCAACTCTGAGTGTGTTTTAATGTTTTCTGATATTAATTCAGAAATAACCAACTTGTTAGATGAATTGATTAATCAACTCATTGGAATTTACAGTATACAGGGATTACGGTAAGCTGCTGATTACTAAAGTCAAAAAATTTTTGGCTAGCTATATAAATTCGGACTACGCTTTAAAGGATACAAGAAAAAAACATGAACAAAGCGGTTAATGTAAACACTACGACCGTAACAGTAATATAAGCATATTCCTAACCCTAAGAATGAGCTTATACCTAAACCTAAAGGCTAAGCCTAAGCCTTAACCTAAGAAAAAAATTATCTATTAAAGCTTAAGCTTTACTCTATTGCAGTGTCACAGAAAAACGCTCCGCCACTAATCTTTGCATTGGCCTAAAAGCAATAGTTTCAAATACAGCAATGATTTACGTGTAGCTTTGTATGCTAAAACTAAAATTTAAATATTAAAAACTTTGAGTTTAATTTTTTTGCCGCATGAGTTTTGTGAACTGCAGGATGCATGGTTTGCTGTCTGATTTTTAACTACTTTTACGTAACCGCACCCGTAGCCAGAAGCGAACCAGGGGTCGTTGCCCTCCCCCCTCTTTAGAAAGATTTTGCACCCATAGGAAAGTTTCAGTGTGTAAGTCGTAAGAAATCAAAGAACTTCACGCCCAAATATGCCTTCCTAGCATGCTAAGCTGGCTACAGGATTGTTTATACTGAGTCTGCATAATTAAATCGTAATTTGTAGTAATTTACCGGATGCAAACGTTTTGAAGCAACATTTACTGCAACTAAAGCTATTCATTTTCAAGAAATGATAAGTGGAACATGTATATAGTTGTAAAATCGTACGCCAATTATAAAACAAGTAGTCGGGTAAATTTGTGTTTGAACTCAAAACTTGAATTTATTTCCCAATGTAGAGTAACAAGCAGCTCGGGCACTCGTTTCATCGTAAAGCTTAATGAATGTCTAAGCAAATGGACCCATGTATACAACAAGGCCGGAACGTTTGCTGGCGGGATTGTAATCGAGTAAAGCTTAAGCTTTAGGCTAATTTTTTTGCTTTGGCTTAGGTTTAGGCTTAAAATATGCTTATACTACTGTTCCAGCCCTGTACTATACATTGGCTGGCAAAATATACAACTATTCTAACCGTGTTCTGTACATTGGTCGGCAAATTAAACCTCAGACTAAAATAATAAACCTTTTACTAAAAATTGCTAAAATTTAAATTTCAGGATGTCGGATTTGACGCGTTAGAAAAAACTGTCAAAAGACTACCGTCAAGGTCTTACGAACGTGCAACACATGCTCGATGTAGTGAATTTTTTGATGAGGTTTAACAATCAGCAATGTATAATACGGACTATAATCGCCAAAGGTGCTAAAAATTCAAAGAAAATCGTTGCAATATAGGTAGCTGAAAATTGTACGGATGGGAGTTTCAGCATTTTGGACAGTTTTGTTTTGAACATTGTGACACGGACTGTTTAAAGATCAGGAATATATGACGATATTTTGCTGCCCATAAAAAACGACAACGGAAGATTTGATAGCTGCTGAGCAGAATACGTTAACAACGCTTAGCGTGAATGGAAGCATTTGGACGACATGCAAGAAAACTTTGTCAACAGTAAAATAATAGCTTGATGCAATATGTGGCCGATGTTACTTTAAGGGGCGTAACAGTTAACGTATTCCTAAGCCTAAGCCTAAAGACAAAGGGTTGCAAAAATGAGTTCCTAAGACTAAGCCTAAGCAAAAATGTAATCTAGAGTCTAAAAACCTACTCTTTTATAGACCCACCAGAAACCTGGACGCCCCTTAAAGTAACATGGGCCCAATATGCTATGCGGTTTAATGCGTTTAAAATTTGTTTTTCAACACTGAGCCAATGTTGACAGCTGAAGAATGCTACAGTAGCATATATATATTTTCTGTTGTTGTACACATCCCCCTACATTTAAAGGCTTTATGTAAAAGCATGGGTAGTTTAGTCCTAAACTCAGACTACGAAAAGCCACTTCCATGGCCTAACCCTGAGCATTACCTGCGCAGGACAGTCTATAAGAGCCAGCATATTAAGGTGTAACAAAACCTGACCTATCCAAAAACGAAAGATTAAACTTAATATATTGCAGTCCCGCAGAAAACGGTGAGCCGTATCGCTTTGCATAGGGCAATACAATCTTCATGTAACGTCTCAGGTGGACATATTTGCCAGTGTTAGAGAGGCAGTTAGATCGATGTGGGAGTCTACATACTATAGCGATCTCATTAAAGACCCAAAAAATTAGCATATAAATCGAAGGGTCGTTCAATGAGCACATTTTTATTCAGTCGAAAGATTTAATAGTAAATTTAGCAACCTCTTCTTCAGCACAAATCGCCCTTCCAGAATTACGCATCGAAATTTACTAAACACAGATAAACAATCCATACAAACAGGTTGTTGCACCAACAAATGTGAACCCTACCAAGCTAAACTATTTACTGCGCGTATTCGTTTTAATATCTGATATTTGTATTCATGCGAAAAAATACGTTAGATCTAAACCGTCCACACACCACACAATTAACTATGCTTAAACTGCCTTGGGGCACTTGCCCTCAAAATTTAAACTGAAGCGGAAGTCCCAAACCTAAACCTAAGGTTAAAAATCGTGAGAAAGGTGTATAAAAGCAACTAACTTTTTGTTTAACTACAATTAGAGAGCATAACTTGAATCAAACAAACTAAAACATTTCAACTCTGCCCTACAATGATTGGTTGTTCTGTTTCGTGCCACAAATTCTTCACAGCGTTTTCGTAACAATTTTTGAAATATTACCGCTTCTTCCTGAAAAACGTGATAAAATAAAACATAAAGCTGTATGGAACAATAAAAGATCAATGAAGCATCAGCTACACATAAACTTAAAAGCAAATTCAACAACTCCGCTAACGGACCCTGATCAATAAAAGAAACGGATATTAAAATATAAAAACATTTATTATTTTGCTACCAATACAAATCGAACATGCAAATATTTGTCTTTTGAAAAGAAAAAGTAGATTTCGCCATTTGATATGGAACAACTTTTGCCCCATATATTGCTGTCAGTTTTAAATGACAATGAATAGAATAACCTTAAGCTTTAGACTATTTTTTGACTTGATTCAGGCTTTGGCTTAGGCTGAGGAATAAACCCATTGTTACGCTTACGCTTAGGCTTATGAATATGCTTAATACTGTTCCGCATCTGCCGTTTACATTGGCCGAAACTCCGAAACTTCAATCACTGTCACGCGGTAGATATCGTTAGTAATCAGAACCAAAACCGACATAGCTAAAAAACCATTGAACTAAAAACCGAGAACTTACCATCAAGCTCAAAATCAAAAACATACATCGAGCTAAAAATTAAGAACTTACCATCGGTGTTTTGCACGAGCACCCTTTTGCGCAGGATACTTCCTTTCCTTACGTCTAACATCGCGTTGTAGCAAGCCGGCTGAAAACAAAACAATGATTAATATTGAACTCTTAGCTGTCTGTCCAATCAACTTTACACCGAAAGTAAATTATTTGTTAATCTGCACACATTTTGTTGTACTTTTGACGAATTCAATTTGTAAAAAAATCAAGTACACTAATACAAAATTTGCACCTCAGATAATAATGCTTCCGTAAAACGAAAAAGATACTTTATTCCACAAAAATTGAGAAACTGCAAACCATGCGGATCATGAAAACTACAGTAATTCAGACGCAAAATGGTAATCCTTAATCCGTACATTTTATAAAAAATAAAAATAAAAAGTTCAAAACTAATGCAAACTCTTGATATTCTCAGTTTAATTCAGATCGAGTTTTGTTAAATACATAGGCACAAGTGGTTTTTGAGCATAAAATAGTAGAAACTTCAGTTCTGTTGAAAGACGAACCGATCAATGTAGTCATATATATCGAAGCATATAACATACAAACACTTACCAAATTTTAATTTTTGAACGTCATTCGAAGGAAGCAAAACGCTGAGAGCTCTACAAGTAGCAAGTCGAACAGAACCAGCCCTGGCGCTTTCTGCATGTCTATGGGGCGTTTTGGTATTTGGAAATTTGGCTGAAATTTTATAATATACCAATAATACACACTCTTTTACAAATTAACACACACTTGTAATGGGTAATAGGTAACTGCGCACCAGAACATTTCCCAGCCCAGGCTAAGGAATGCTGCATACTTGAAAATTGTACTTATTTAAAAACCAGCATTTAATTTTTTTAAAATTGGAGGCCAAACAAAACCTAGAAAAATGATCTATACAAAACGAAAATTATCGTTTTTAAACAAAACATAATTATAAAAGCGGCTGCTCATTGCAAATTGCGATCCAATATTATCAATACCAGCACTGCCAAGTATGTATTATTCTTCCACGAAACCATTATCATTTATTTCAACAATATCTACCTGGATTTCCTTTGTCTTCCGCTAATGGTATTGTATACCAAGTTTCAGCGTAAATGTCAAAGTCACCTAATCGATTGAGCACAATAAACGGAAACAAAAGCTGTTCCCTGAAATCAAACAAATCACGGCAAAACTACGAAAACTACTGCCCTTATACCCAGGTGCGTAACCAGTAATTTCAAACGTAGGGGTTATATTCCACAAACTTTCGGAAGACAGAAGTTCATGTGTTACAAACTGCAAAGGACTCTAACTGTTCTTACAGCACCTCTTGCCTATATTGTTGCTCATAATATCTGCTCCCGCAAAAAACAGTCAAAATTCATTTAAGATGCAACAACGCTCAAAGTTCTGCCTTAACCAAAATGTTTTAGCACCTAAATTTTTGTAATCTCATAAAGGCAGCAAGCGGTAGAGCTTTTTTGGCGTAAAGGCAAACGTGTTACTCATTTATAACTGCAACCAATAATTATTGCAAACGCAAGTTACGTTCAATTTGAGCCTAACTGTGGATAAAAATGTAAACAGGAAACAAACAATTCGCGGACTTTTGTTTATTTAAAAAACGTGTAATCAGTGCAACTTTGAGCAATACTCACTTGGCAGTAGTAGTCCAAAAATCTTCTACAGTTTCGCCATCAACTTCGATGTGACCAGACCCATTTGCATAAACACGAACTTTGGACGCATAGCGTTTACGAAGACCTATAAACATTTGGAGTACATGTATTGATCAGTTGGTCCTGAACACAAAGCATGCATCTAAGACATTAAGTCTAAGTGTGCATCTTAAGCCTGACGCCAAGCGTAACCAGTAAACCTACGCATAGCGAAGGCCTTACCCATACTAGCTAGTCGCGGCAGAGACCTCTTCCAAAGACGAACGTCGTTTCCAAACCAGCCTGTAATAGAATCACTAACCAGTTTTGATGCACAGGTTAAAACCTAAACGTTAAATCTGGTTTTACATTTTGCATAATTTTGTATCAACAATAAATAAAAATCCTACAAGGAAAATATCATCGCTTACCGTGACCTTCAGCATACATTCTCCCTTGTTCGTCGTATTCAACCTAGAGCAATATGCTTAAATTAAGGTTTTAACAAGAAAAGCTGAAAAAATTTACTACTTTTAAAAATTTGCGTCAAAAACGGTCACCAGTAAAGTACATGAATTACTCATCTGTGATACGGCGACGGACGCTTTGCAAGACAAGTATAGCGCCGCCCTTAGTACGCGCCTGAGAATATTATGTGTTCTAAGATTTCCAACATACATGCTTATAGGGCACCCGCTAGTTGGTGAAACAGTATGATCAAAGCTTTTCACGGTTTTGTACTTCAAATAAATTATACTTCACGGTTTCTCATGGTTCATACCACGAAAGACTTAATACAAAACAAACGCATCATTTTTGCTTTTCGAAAATTAACTGTGATTGTTACATAAGCACCAGTTATAAATTCACGCCCAAGTGTCCATTTTATTCGTTGTTAAGTTTTTAATCGGAAAATTAAACACGAATACAATCTCCAAACAGAATGAATTATCAAAACCAAAACCAAAATTACCAAAAATTAAATCAAAAATATATTCGTTTTATAGAATGAAAAAATATCAAATTAATTTTACAAAATTATATAATTTTTAGAATTATACCATCACATTAACAATAATTCAAAAACTATATATGCACATACGCCAATTTTTAAACAGGTAAGGGTCTTCTGTATTTGGGGGACAAGTTGAATGCTGGAGGACGCTGTTTGAATGCGGTAACGGCGAGGATCGATCAGGGATGACTGGATGAAGTTTCGGGAATTGAGCGAGGTACTATGTGGTACGAGGTGGTCTCTAACGGTAAAAGGAAGAATGTACAGAGCATGTGTTTGATTAGCGATGGTGTATAGAGGTGGAATGTGGGTGATGATAAGTGATTAAGAGGGTATCTTGCGCAGAACAGAAAAGGCAATGGTGAGGATGATGTGTGGAGCAAAGTTAAGGGACAGAAAGCGTAGCGCCGACCTCATGCAGATGGTGGAGTTGAAGTAGGACATTGTGACGGTGATAAACATGTCAACGTTTAGGTGGTATGGACATGTGATGAGGAAACATGAGGAATGCGGGATTAGGCGGGCGCTGGAGATTGAGGTCAACGGTGAAACGCGAAGAGGGAGACCGAGGCAGGATGGAGTGAGCAGGTGTACAGAGATTGTGCGAAGGTGTGATTAAAGAGGAAGATGCTAGAGACAAAGCGGTCTGGAGGTGTGGAATTTACGGGTTTGAGAATTGACTGCTGTGTGGTTAAATGCCAACCCCCCACATCGGGGAAAAAGGCGTCTAAAATGGATGTAGTTTGTTGTCATAGTTCAGCTAGGCGTGTACTCGTTACAAAACCTAGATATGATATTCAGCTGGTTTACGACAAACAGTCAAAAAATTCCGGGCCGTACACACGTACAAAAACAACTGAATCTATTACAAAAGGTTTACCGATACATCTAAATAACTTACCCCAGAAGGCAAATCAGCATCAATACTTTCTACTGTCGCTATACGAGACCGATGTTTCATAATAAATTCTTTGTGCATATACGAATAAGGCTGGCCGACCAAAAATTCCATTGCTGCGACAAATTGTTTGTGCTTAAACAAACAACACGTAATTATTACAACTACAGTAACAACATCAGCTTTGTGTTTAAGTACTATAAATTTAGCTCAATCTTATGCGCCATTGTCAAGCCAAGAAAACGTCATCAGTACATAACTTTACCATAATTCAGATTCCTCGCTCTCCAAAACCCATTATTGCTGAAATTCGATTTCTTGTAACCCTAATAATTAGTGAAACATTGCAAAAAACACCCAATTTAGGCTTATCAATTATGCTTATATGCAAAATTATCTATTAGCGAGCTAATCAATTATCTGTTTTAGACGTTTGTAAACAATTTATTCACATTCTTCGCACCTAAAAACCTTGAATAAACCCAAATAATTATTGAAATAATTTAAAAAGTCTTAATGCCAATTAGCTATTAGCTAACTACGTATTCAATTATCGGTTTTGGAGGATTGTAAACAATTTATTCAAATTCCTCGCACCCAAAACCCTTTAATGTTGAAATTAGATTGATTTTAACTGCAATAATTAGTGAAATATTGCACAAAGTCCTAATTTAGATTTAATTAATTATGCAAATTAGCCTACAGCTAATAAACGGCTTAAAATTTTAAAACCCCAATCGGAGGTTAACACCCCAAAATAATTGGCTTCGAAACAAAAGAATTTTGTCAAAATCGGTTCAGCCGTTCCTGAGATTCCTGAGATTCTTTTCGGACGAAGGGACATCCACCTTTCGACCCCAGAGTACAAAACATAAAACGCTTCGCGAATCTCCGAGCTTTGCCCGGAGATTCGCTTCGCTCAATGGATGCAATATTTCCATAAAAATGTCAAGTAACAGCATTAAAAACATCTACGTATATAATATACTTAGTAGTTGCCCCGCACTGGGGCCGTTACCAACCAAGGCCAAGTTAGGATACGTAAAGATAGTATCAACATGAGCTACGATATACGTAATACGTTTATGGTGGCTAACAGTGGGAAATCTATATATCGTGTAGCGTGCACAGCAAACCGTGGGAAAATAAATATCGTGTATAGTAATTTCTTGTGATTTTCATATTTCTGAAACAAATTCCGAACGTGATAAGATTGTTTTTCCTACCAGGCAGTTAAGAATCGTATGTAAAACCGGTCCCGGTTAGGCCCCGGCAAATAACGTGCTGAACTAGGGCAGGTGTCAGGCCCCAGAGCATTTCTAATATTTTGTAAACAGAAGACATCACTTACATTATCGTCTGTAATTTTCTCAATAGAAAATTTTGACAGCTCGTCCTTGGTGAACCATTGAGTGCCAAGTAAATCTCTGTAATACAAATAACAGTAGTTGTACTTATAATCAGAGTATAAAATATAAAAAAAACTTGACACTACTAAACTAACCAAATAGGATATTAACAAACAGAGTTATTTCAAAATTCCTTTAAAAACAGGCACACAAATGTGAGAACTTACAGCTTTCCTTCTGGTTTTAAAATTCCAGCTCTTATTTGATCGGCTTCGTGCTCCTGCGCTTTTTCAGCCAAGTCGGCGGCATCCTAAAAAACTTTTATTTTGTAAAACCTTACAACACCTCACTGACCTCAGCAATACTACACAATGCGATAATAATTTTAATTTAACCAAAAGAATTATTTAAAAACGCTGGCACACAGATTACTTGTTTACTCTCAACTCTCCGTTTCCAATCACGAGGGACTGCTGCTGCAATTTCAAGGTACCTAAACAGGA
This sequence comes from Enoplolaimus lenunculus, assembly GCA_030248215.1. Lineage (NCBI taxonomy): Eukaryota > Metazoa > Nematoda > Enoplea > Enoplida > Thoracostomopsidae > Enoplolaimus > Enoplolaimus lenunculus. Next base: position 99,502 of record JASANG010002910.1, on the reverse strand, counting down.
TGAGAGATTGTCTCTCCTCATCAAGCGGTTCTCGCTCTGGAGCGGACTAAATCACTGTCTGATCAATGCAATAGTTATCTTTCTTGAGTTTCTGTTTGAAAAAATTAATTGAAATGAAACTTTCTTATAAAATAATAAGCGTTTATGACGGTTAGGATTTAAGCCTTCTCATAATTATAAGCATGATTGTACTAAAGTTTGAATCGGCATCGGTATCGGTTCGGAGTCGTCAAATTTTTAAAATAAGGATCGAAATCGGCAAAAAATTTTGATATCTACACATCCCCAACAAAAATTTAGAAAAATGGCTCGACTTATTTGTTTAAGTATTAATTTCAATATTTACACCATCGTTTTTATTCATTCTTACTTATTCTTGCAAAACTCACATTTAAAAACAATAAGACTAACCGATAGTATTTGATAGAAGTTTGGCTTCGCAGTATAAAAGAAGCAATGGTACGGCCGTCCGTCTTCATCAAACGCAGCGGCTAAAATAATCCGGTAATAATATTGCACATCAGGCTAAAAGCATCGTTTTTTAAATATTTCAAGAAACATTTTTAAAATTTCATTTTTAACGCGTGAAAGCAAACCAAAGTTGAAAATCAAATTTGAGACAGCAACCCAAAATATCAGTGCAATACTTACACTTTTGCTTCGGAAAAACCAGAGAAGGATGCTAAAACAATGCAAAAAAATTTACAACCAAACCAATTCTTTTTTCTTGTCTAAGCTGACGTAACAAAAAGCTTCAATTACAACAGTTTATATGGTATTTGTCTGGTCATAACTATCATGCAACAATTGGTTCCAATAAAATTTCGCAACATTCTTCGGCACCTATATAACAATTCCTAACCATCGGAACCTTTGACATTACAGTTCCGACAAGAATGCTAAATACTTGTCTCACACAACAACGTAGTCAGTACTAACATACCTTCATAACTGGTCTAGCTTTCATATCAGTTAAGCCAGACGGAAGCAGATATTCTATAGCTTTCTAAAAACAAGAAATCATCGTGTAATCATCTTATAGTGAAAACAGGTCATTGAGTGAAGCTCGGAGTTTCGCGAAGCGTTTTATGTTTTGTACTTGGGGGTCGAAAGGTCGATGTCCGCCCGTCCGTCTGTCCGTCCGAAAAGAATCTCAGGAACGGCTGAACCGATTTTGATAAACTTTTTTGTTTGAAAGCCAATTATCCTGGGGTGTTAACCTCGCATTGGCGTTTTAAAATTTTAAGCTGTTTATTAGCTACAGGCTAATTTGCATAATTAATTAAGCCTAAATTAGAACTTTCCACAATTTTTCACTAATTATTACAGTTAGAAGCAATGTAATTTTAGCATTAAAAGGTTTTTGGGTGCGAGCAATCTGCGTAAACTGTTTACAAACCTCCAAAATCGTTAATTGAGCAGTTAGCTAATAGATAATTTGCATATTAGCATAAGCCTAAATTACGACTTTTCACAATATTTCACTAATTATTAAGGTTAAAAGCAATATAATTTCAGCCGTAAAGGGTTTTTTGGTGCGATGAATTTGAATAAATAGTTTACAAACATCCAAAACCGATAATTGAATAGTTAGCTAATAGCTAATTTGCATATTAGCTTAATTGACAAGACAAAACTAGGACTTTTTAAATTATTTCAATAATTATTAGAGTTTACTGAAGGTTTTTGGGTGCGAGGAATCTGAATAAAATGTTTACAAACCTCCAAAACCGATAATTGAATAGTTAGCTAATAGCTAATTTGCATATTAGCTTAATTGACAACACAAAACTAGGACTTTTTTAATTATTCCAAAAATTATTGGGTAGCTGAAGGGTTTTTGGGTGCGCGGAATCTGAGGAAATTGCTTACAAACCTCCAAAACCGATAAATTAATAGTTAGCTAATAACTAATTTGCATATTACATTAATTGTTTACGTGTGTTCGAGCTTCGGTCAATAAATGTAGTCCCACTACGACTGGTATATTGGTTTATTAATACGAACCAACAATGATTTGGTATAACAACACACATTGGTTAACGAAACAATTAAATCCAGATTTTCAAACTTTAAATAAAATTGTAATAAACAATATACATACATCTATGTCTTCTTGTGTAATATCATCTGGATCCCAGCCCATCATATTCGCCAAATGCCTTTTACCAAGCTCGAACTCTTCTAATTCTTGCTTCATCAGTTTGTCTTAAAACAAACAAGTTTTGTTCAATACTTGGTAGAAATAAGAATACCAAATGTATCGTTACATAACTTACTATATTATATGCTGATCATAACCAAAACCACGATAAAGTATGTTTGATTCATTGAGCGGTTTTTGTTCAAATTAAAGTTTTATAAGAGGGTTTGTGACACGTACAACAAGACCATTGGTAACCAAAGATAATTTTCGACAATAGTATGCATCTGTTGTTAGCGTACTAAAGTCACCACCGTTATTATACATACAAAATTCAATAACTGATAACTCAGTGCAAGTGCAAACTACGTACAAGCTGAAACACGATCATTCTAAGCAGGGCCTGTGTATGCGCGTTTTCTTTGTATCACAAAGGGAAACATTTCAGGAGTTGACACCTTTTCTATCACTGTAAAATTACCGTAAACAAGTTTTTATATTTCAAATAGGGTAAAAACAGACTGGCCGATTCTTTGGAAACTTTTTGCACTTGCGGTTGCGGACTATAATTCATGTTTCACTGAATACGGTTTCGATATTACGAAATTCATTTGCTTCTGTCATTTTCACAGAACCGGTTTGTTAAATTCTCGGAAAGGCATTTGGACAAATTACAATGGGTTCAAATTCGGAATCGGTCAACTCGTCGTCTCGATTCCCTAAAGAAATATAGTAAACTCACCATGAGCCCGAGCCGTTTCTAAATACTTTTCCATTGCTCTACTAATTGTGCGAGTTTTGGCAGACCCAGGCGCCACATAATCTTGTGACCCTGGTATTACTACAGTGTTATCATCCTCCTGAGTACTTGCTTGAGCAGTGCTGCTGCACTGTGCCATACAGGAAAGTGAACATGGAATTTGTCGCAACAAGCAAGCGCGGCTTATTAATCTTAGGCGCATACTATACATAGACAAACGTTCGCTACAGAAAATAATTATACCAAAACTCATTCGGCATTCATCATTTATTCAAATTACGCGCCGAAATTCAATTAATTCAACGTTTTACTCAAGTCTTATAGCTTTAACTTAAAAAGGGTTGATAAGTAACGCACATCTCCAGAAACCCTCGACTTTAAAACTCGGAAATGTACCGATTATCAGACCGGCCCGTATCCAAGGGGAGCCAGGAGGGACATAGCTCCCTGGAAAAATTTTTGCCCCCTAGAAAATTTCCAACCTTGCATGAAAATAAGACTCGGCGCTGGTGCCTCTGCAATCTAGCCACGGTCCTATAAAATCTTTTGCTACCTTCAGCTACTAGCTACGAAATATCCACAAAGAATAAAAGGAAACGACACAGGTGCTGAGACATACTCTTGATACTTGTTCATATGCAATATATGCAATCGAACAATAAAAGTAGTTGGAAAGACGGGCCACTTGGCGCAGTGTTAGAGAACTTGTCTCGAAATTCCTAAGGCCTCCAATTCGAGCAATCCATGTATGCCTGCTTTCAAGCTGTTTAGTATAAAAATGTCGGAAGTCCTTATTTTGTAACATACTTTTAGTGCAATCAAACGTGTTTTAGACTTGATCGAGTCCTCTCGGAGACTTCAAGTGATATAGGTTCCACGTTTTTGAAGACCAATCTAGAAATTTGGCAATAAAAACACTTTAAACAGATATTAACCATAAAGTCATCTGCTGAAAATGGCTCATTGCGAGAGTTTAACGTACCATTTGCATGCCTAAAGAAAAAATTCAAAAACAAAGAACGCAAATGTGCACACTCTGCTTTGCTAAAGGCACGCTGCACTTCCAACTGCGATGTGATCAGTCTTTTGCTGCTGTAGTCAGTTTCAGTATTTTTATACATTTTCTGGTATCTACCTCAATTTTTTCTCTAACTGGGCAACGGTCAGCAGCGTACTGTGGCCCGAACATCCAAAACCAACTTCAAAACCAGGTTTCAACCCCTATATATCGGATCTAGGATTTTTATTTGAAATCTGATTTTGGGCCAAAGCAGGAGGTAAAAGAATAGTAAACACCACAATCCGTTAATGTGGACAATGCGCAGCTATCATATTAAAGTTTTAAAGTGAATTAAAGTAAAATATGCGAAAACAATGATTGCATTTTGCTAAATTTTAACTTCAACTTGACAAAAATTTCCAGCAGATTTTATTTTACATATATGCTTATACGAAGCCAGCAAGCATATGTAGTTTGCTACGTACTGTGATGCGCGGCTTTATATCGGGCAGTGAGTGTCTATATCAGACGTTTTGAGCACTAAGCACGTCAATATTTTTGCCTTTCAAAAGTGGGTAGTCAGAAACGCCTATCAAGTTTTTTAAACTCAAAAATTGGGGGCCTGTGACCCTCGTAGACCTTGGGATTGGCTCCCGTAATAGAACAATTGCAGCATATCAGTATGGAAAACTGTGAGATAGACGCGTGATTTATAACTTTTAAAGCGTAAACTAGCGAAATTTTTGGTATTTTATATATAAATCGAAAACGGAAACGGAAACGGAGACAATGATTTTTACCGCAAATACAACCTGCTTCGAGGCCACCTTTCGAGCTCTTGCAAAGCCCGCCTTAATTTTTGATGCATGACTGAGTATTATGGATCAGTGCCTGCCGTCTACCACGTGAGCACCAACTGAAGAAATTAAGGCCCATGTATAGAACAGGGCCGGAACAGTAGTAAAAGCATATTCCTAAGCCTATAAGCCTAAGCCTAAGCCTAAGCGTATGGATGAGCCTATTCCTATGCCTAAGCATAAGCCTAAGCGAAAAAATTAGTCTAAAGCTTAAATTGACTCTATTATAGCCCCTCCGGAAAACGATCCGGCCCTGTTCTATACATGGGCCGAAATTAATATCACGAGCCAAGCGAGCAAAAAGACCGACAAATTTTTCTTGTACTCAATTCTTTTTAACATTTCAACAAATCTTTTTCACATTTCAACAAATTCTTTTTAACATTTCAACAAATTCTTTTTTACATTTCAACGAATATTTTTAACATTTCAACAAATCTTCGGTTTGAAGGGTGACTGACAGAATCAGAGGTCGCAAAAGAAACAGGAAAGCAAATGAAAACCTCACGCGCGAAGTGGGCGGAACGCAAAACAGTTCGAAGATAAGTTGGCACTAAATTGTAAACTTTTTCCAGCTATAAATGTTTTATTTTAAATACGCAATGCAGCTTTTATTATAAGAAATATAAACAAATAGATACGGTGCAGTAAAGATCGCTATTCAGTACTCGTTTAATTTCCCTCACAATCTTTATATTCCATTAGGTTTAGGCTTAGGCTTAGGCTCCGCTTTAGGTTTCGGTTCAGGCTTTAGGCTCTCAAGCTTCCGTTTTGTTCTATGCCGGGAAAAACTTTGTCTGGGGGGTGGCAATAAAGAAGTATCTACTGTCCAATTATATGACAAAATTATTATTTTTGTGGCCCGTGTTACTTTTAGGGCCGTCCCGGTTTCTGGCGGGCCTATAAAAGAGTAGATTTAGATTCTAGATTACATTTTTTGCTTAGGCTTAGGGTTAGGTTTAGGAGTATTACTCTTTTGCAACGTTTAGGCTTAGGCTTAGGAATACGTTTAATCTTCTGTTACGGCGCTAAAAGTAACATTGGTCATTTTTGTTTAGCAGAATCCACACGACTTTTTACAATACTTTGCATACGAAGATCGTTGGCAAAATCCTCGCATGGAACGCATACTTGATTGACAGCGATAAGATTGATCTTGGCAGTCTGAAATTTAAAAAAGTAAAATATTTCTGGCAAAACGCAATTGTTAAACCTGGTTACTATTTCTACAGACTCTATGAGAGTCACAGTACGCACGCTAGCGGCGATTTGAACAGTGTGAAATTTAAATATAAACGTGTATTTTTTGTTTTTAATCCTTTTAATTTTATATTTTCGCTACACATACGTTTTCTATAAGGTGAATTTATAGCTACACTGTAAATTTCATAGAGTTTAATTAATTAACTTTACGACGTAATTTATTTGTTTCTGAGTTTAATAACAGCAGTTTAAAACTGCGAGTGTACGCGATTCCGCGGTATGTGAATAATAAAATCAGAATAAATTGAAGTAAGTAACTGAGAATCATGAGTTTTGCTAGTCCTATAACTCGAACTAAGCAACTCAACTCATTCTGAGTAAAAATCAACTCACTGGGATTTACAGTGTATGCAGGAAATCGAAGTAGCACATTCACAACCTTTAGACCTTACGGCACAGCAAGTTTTCGTTTTTGGTACCAATCATTGTTCCAGACCCGGGCCCATTTAAAGATCAGGGGCGGAACGTTTTTCTGTGGGACTAGAATAGAATAATTGTTTGCTTGCGTATGCTTTTAGGCTTACGAATAAACTCATTCTCACGCTTAGGCTTAGGCTTAATAGGCTTAGGTTTAGGAATAAAGTTAATAATACTGTTCCGCTCCTGACAACACTGTATACTAGGCGTACAGCCTATAAATTTCAACGTAGTGCAGTGAAATGACTTAATTGGTCTCGCTTTCAAAAAATTGAAAATGTACTTTTTAGGTTCAAACACAAACTTACATCCAGGTCCCGAGGTGGGACGTGCAGTGGGTGGCGTTTCCGGTTGTGGTCTAAACGTGTTCGGTCCGGTATCGCACAATTCACACGACCGGCGGCACATTGCAGTGAACTCTGATAATGCACCGTTTGGATTGCAAAATTCAGACGACAACTGCATTGCTGCGTTGCAAGTTTGATCTCGTACAGTATTGCGGCAATCTGAAAAAAATTACATAGCTAGTACTGTTTAGCTTAGAATCAATTTTTTTAAACAAATCTTCTGTAGTGACTCGAATAAGAGGGAGGTAGTAATAAAAGGGTGGTCCCCATTAGAGTCCAATCGATAGGAGTCCGTATCCCTATAATAAGGGTCCGTACGCGGATAGAGTTTCTAAACCCTAACTAGAGTCCATAAATGTCGTTTGTCCTTAATTGTAACGCATAAGTGACTCCAGTGCCAAATAAAATTTGAGTTCGAAACTTTAAAGCGTACTTAAATTTTGAAAGTTCATTCCTGAGTTATAACTTTGCATTGACACAAGACAAATAAGTAGTTTTCGACTAAATATTATCTGTAAAGGTTTAAAATTCCGGCCCATGTATAGAACAGGGCCGGATCGTTTTCCGGACGGGCTATAATAGAGTCAGTTTAAGCTTTAGACTATTTGTTTGCTTAGGCTTAGGCTTAGGCTTAGGAATATGCTCATCCATACGCTTAAGCTTATGCTTAGGCTTAGGAATATGCTTATACTACTGTTCCGCCCTGTTCTATACATGGGCCAAAATTCCTATCGTACTTACTTCCGCTTGGAGTTTGAGGACCAGGCCCGGGCGTCACAATTCTTGTCGTTCCAGGCTGCGGTCCCGGATTTCCTGCGCACTCATAAAGTTCGTTGATTTTTGAAATGTCACTTTGAGCGAAACCTTGTCGTTGACCCAGTGTTACTCTAAAACAAAAAACCTTATAATGTGTTTTTATTTTTATAAAAATCATTGTTAAACGTTTACGAATATCGGTAACATAGCTTTGTGATTTTTCCTACACTAAAAATGTTCAAGGATTTGTTTTTGTCTGAACTTTCGAGATTTTTAGGTAAATTTAATTTAGTTTTACTTGCCTAATCTATGGCCACGGTTTATCAGGCAACAAATAGGTCATTATGATCCGTCAATAGATAGTTTCATTTATATTTTCCAGAAATATTTGTTGTACAACTGTGCTCTGACGTGTGATTGGCTGTCATGACTTTTAAATGATTGCATTAACCCTTTCTCACATGAATATTTTCTATTTCCCCTGAGACATAGTAAACTGAAAATTTTTCGCTTATGTAACGTTTAGGCTTATGTGTAGGCTTAGGAATACGCTTAATCTACTGTTACGGCCCTAAAAGTAACATTGGCTGCATCAAGAGTGTATGATCTCAGAGTATGCAAAACGCCTTGTTTTGCATGGAACTAAATCTACCAGCACTCGTTGCTTTTTGGTCCTACCCCCTCCCTCATTTGGGGGGTCAATTTTACGTTCATTTTACACGTGTATCCGCCAGCCAGCACCGAAAATTTAATCGGACCACACTTTAGTATATACAATAGCACATGAATTTCAACATCGATGGAGATTTTGACCCCCCAAATACGGGGGGTAAGCCAAAAATGCAACGCGCGCTGGGTACATTTTTTTCTACATAGATTGTACCCAGTTGCATACTCTTGTTAAATGGTATCATGCACTTTTGGCTGCATTAATTATAAGCATAATTAATGAATTACCCTTGTTGTATTGGTTCAAGGGTTGGGCGACCATTTTTTGAGAATGCTGTTGATGGATAATGCATAACACTGAAATAAAATTTCACACATAGAACTTTTTACAGACGTTTATTTCTTTAAAATATGCCGAATTTTCGCTACGTAAACTGTGATGCACAGGTTTATATCGGGCAATTAGTACATCAGACGCTTTAGGTACTAATATGCCCGTCAAGTTTTTGTCTTTCAAAAGTGGGGGAACAATATAACGCTACCAACTTTTATACTTAAAAAAGGGGGTGACTGACCCGCTTACATCCTCGGGATTGGCGGCCATATTTGTGACAACTTTGTATACATCCACCATAACGTTACGTGAATATAGGCACTGCGTCAGTAAAGAAATGTTGATGTTAACCTATATTGTTTAAAGTACACTAAATAATTCCATTTTGAGTCCCAATCAATACAAGTCCGTATACCTAATAAGAGTCCTTAAAGCGGATAGAGAGACTCTAAACCGTAATTAGAGTCCATAAATGTCAATTATCTCTAATTGTAGTTTTTGTTCGAAGCGATATGATTAACTTCGAGTATTTGCAATTCATTGTTTCAAGCCATCATCCATCCGTACACAACCATCGATATGGCTGCGGATCAAGACGTAAAATTATGTACGGTACTGACCTGGCATAATCATACTGTTGAATGCTGTAGTATTCACGAGTCGATCCTTTTTCAAACTGTCGTTCCATTCCTTAAACAATAACATAAACGCCTCTTTCGAGTCTTTAGTTCATGTTTACTCTTAGGGTCGTCTCGTTTTCTGGGCCGAAATTTTTCATATTTTATCATACAACTTTATTCGGTTTATCGTTTCGTTGTCCGTTTAAAGCTCGAAGTTAGGTTTTAGGCTTAGGCTTACGCTTTATCAGTAGGGTTAGGTTTACGAGAGGAAACGATGTACCTGCTCTTACGCGTGTTTTATTGTGAAATTTGTGCATAATAAAAATACAAAACCTTGTCGAATATTGTCGTATAAGATACGAATATAGTCATCACGGTCTGGTCTGCTTTGTTCATGCAAAAATCCAATTGCGTGCATAAATTCGTGAACTGCAGTGCCGTGGTACTCGCAACCTTGTCCGAGTGAAAGTTGCTGTCGCCCTCCAGAACGGCCAATCGCTGAATAGCATCTGTAAACAAAGTTTTGACAGGCCAATCGCTGAATAGCATCTGTAAACAAAGTTTTGACAGGCCAATCGCTGAATAGCATCTGTAAAAAAGTTTTGACAGTCCAACCGCTGAATAGCATCTGTAAAAAAAGTTTTGACAAGCCAATCGCTGAATAGCATCTGTAAAAAAGTTTTGACAGGCCAACCGCTGAATAGCATCTGTAAAAAAAATTTTGACAGGCCAATCGCTGAATAGCATCTGTAAAAAAGTTTTGGCAGGCCAATCGCTGAATAGCATCTGTAAAAAAAGTATTGACAAATTTAAATTTTATTGAGATTATAAAAGTAACAAATTAAACTTTACTTTTGTGTTTTTTTAATTTCAGTTTATCATTCGTGAACCCACAAGTCTAAGCATCTTTTATCAGCTCTATATTTTATAGCTATTTCGTGTCAAAAAAGTACGCATTTTGGGCCCTAAGAGCGGAACGTTTTTCTGCAGGACTGCTATAGAGTATGCTTAGGCTTTAGGTACATTTTTTGTGAATTATGTTTAGGTTTATAAATATGCTTATACTACTCTTACGGCCCTGTTCTATGTATTGGTCTTGAATTGTTACTGAACAAATTACATCGCAAAAGCTTCAACGCATATCAGGGCTATAGTCTTAATCTTGAGCAAAGCATATCCTTCTTGTCTTGCTCATTGATAGGGGCTCCCCCAAAGAGCTATAACCGGCCGTACGACAAACCTTAAAGTTTGTGTTCATCGTTACTTATTAATTGGTGTGCAACCCTTTCTAAAGCGTTGTCGCTACTCTGACACATTAGAAGTGTATGTCTTTGATGTGATTATGTAGGCGGATAACAAACATCACTGTAAATTCCAATAAGTTGATTAATCAATTCAGCTACCGAGTTAGTTATTTCTGAATTAATATCAGTAAGCATTAACTCACTCTGAATGAAGTTCACTCACACTCTGACTTGAACGGACTCTAGGTGAGTTGATTAATTTACTCAGAATGAATTGAATGAACTCAAAATTCTGAGTTCTGGTAGTCCTAATTCAGACTGAGTGATTCAGCTGATTTTGAGTGAAAATAAACTCACTGAAATTTACAGTGAACTACTATCAATCAATTCGAGCGTTCATTTAATTTCTGTAAAGCGCCAGTATAATGCAACTTTCACAATATCATGCGTACACCAGGTGACTTTTGAAAGGGTAGTGAGATTAACATTGAAGTCAAAAATTTCAGGGTGCTGGACACTGAAGGCTAAAAGATTTTTTGTGCTGCATACTGTAGCCAAAAATATGTCAGTGCGCTGGACACTAAAGTAACAAAACTTCAGTGTCCAGCGGTCTGAAGCTTATTTTCGCTTCAGTATGCAATACATTGATGCTTTTAGTCTTCAGTTTCCAGCACACGGATAAGTTTTGACTGACCGAAGTGAACATATATATTATAATGCTATTTATGTTTAAATCCTATACACAAAACGACCCATGTATAGAACAGGGCTGGAACGTTTTCCTTCGGTACTGTAATAGAGTAAGCTCAATAAGCTCAAGCTTTAGACATTTTCTGCTTAGGCTTAAGCGTAGGCTTAGGCTTAGGTATAAGCTCATCCGTACGCTTTAGGCTTAGGCTTAGGCTTAGGATAATGCTTATACTACCGTTTCGGTCCTGTTCCTATACATGTGCTCACAAAACTATATATATTAAAAAATCAGCAGAAACATTGTCCAAATTATCGCGTTAATTTTTGGTTTAGGATAACGCTTATACTACCGTTTCGGTCCTGTTCCTATACATGTGCTCACAAAACTATATATTAAAAAATCAGCAGAAACATGATCCAAATTATCGCGTTAATTTTTGGCTTAGGATAATGCTTATACTACCGTTTCGGTCCTGTTCCTATACATGTGCCCACAAAACTATATATATAAAAAATCAGCAGAAACATTGTCCAAATTATCGCGTTAATTTTTGGCTTAGGATAATGCTTATACTACCGTTTCGGTCCTGTTCCTATACATATGCCCACAAAACTATATATTAAAAAATCAGCAGAAACATTGTCCAAATTATCGCGTTAATTTTTGGCTTAGGATAATGCTTATACTACCGTTTCGGTCCTGTTCCTATACATGTGCCCACAAAACTATATATATTAAAAAATCAGCAGAAACATTGTCCAAATTATCGCGTTAATTTTTGGCTTAGGATAATGCTTATACTACCGTTTCGGTCCTGTTCTATACATGTGCCCACAAAACTATATATATTAAAAAATCAGCAGAAATATTGTCCAAATTATCGCGGTAATTTTTGGCTTAGGATAATGCTTATACTACGGTTTCGGTCCTGTTCCTATTCATGTGCTCACAAAACTATATATATTAAAAAATCAGCAGAAACATTGTCCAAATTATCGCGTTAATTTTTGGCTTTGGCACATATCCTTACCCTTGACCAGCAATTATATTAATATAATCTTGGTCAGAAGACGTTTTCGGTCGTATTCTAATACAAGTGTTTTCTTCGTACGAACGCGCTGCTGATTCGACTACTCGTCGCATTTCACTGCCTTTAAATTTTAAAATTTAATTTTTAATTATCATGCGGTACAACTCGAGGCCTGTCTCTGGCTTAGGTTACGTCAGAAAACGTATTTTAACAAAATTTACGCCTGTTAGTAAGTTTTTTGTATATTCTTAACGTCGATTTTTAGGAGTTTTAATTTCTTAGATTTTGTACGAAACAACTTATAAATAAAAGCATTTTGGCAGCCCTTAATAGCAGATTTTAACGCAAAAAGTTTTCCCTTGATTGTAAATTCCAATAATTTGATTAATCAACTCAAACATAGTATTAGTGATTTTTGGTTATTTCTGAGTTAATAACAGCAAAAATATTAACACACTCTGAGCTGATTTAATTCAAGCTGAGTTAATTAATTAACTCAGAATGAGTTCAATCGAATTCACAATTCTGAGTTCTGAAACATCTAATTCAGAGCTTAGACTTCTGTGTCGATTCAACTCGTTCTGTGTTAAAATCAACTCACTGAAATTAACAGCGATTGTGATATTAACCCCTTCTCACATTGAGTTGCCTGTAGGCAACTCAGCGTAGTGTATATACGTTAAATAGTATATATCGCACTGTGTTTAACAATTGCAACACGTATACATAGTACTAAATCACCACAAGACGTGAGAGCCCACGGACTCGAGCGTCAAGCTCCTATAGCTAAGTGGTGATGGTATACGCCTCCCACTCCAGTCACTGGAGTTCGAATCCTAGCAAAAAAGTAGGTCTCAGGGGAAATAGAAAAAATTTATGTGAGAAAGGGTTGAATTCTGGTTATAAACATTTAAACAAAACTAAAAATTTGGCACTGATTTACTTCCTCCGGATATTTCATAACCAATGTAAACAAGCCCATCGCTTGATTTTGGCCATTTCATGCGATCGTTCAAAATTGCATTTCGGTCAGTTGACTGAAATACAGTATACCGAATCTTTGTTTATACAAATGTAATGTGAGATTCAGGGTCGTCTACACGGTTAGCTACAGGTTCTCTCATGGGCATAATAAGGCTGGCCCATGTAAAGATCAGGGGCGGAACGTTTTTCTGCGGGACTGCAATAGAGTCACCTTAAGCGTTAGACTAATGTTTTGCTTGGCTTAGGCTTAGACTTATGCTTAGGAATATGCTTATAATGGTGTCCGTCCCGGTTCTTTACTTTGGCCATAAGGCTTCGTAGATGGCGTTTTTTGCTTTGAAAGCTTAAACTTGACTGCTGCTTGTGAGACTACTTCGGTAGTATTTAATGTTGCACTTAGATTTTAAAATGGTCTACGATCTTAAAATTTCTTGGTGCTCTTTGAGCTTAAATTGACGAAGTTGCACAGGCGAATAAATGCTATATACTGCGGTGACCCGAATAAGAGGGGGAGGTAATATGAGGGGGTTCCCCATTTTGAGTCTCAGTCAATAGGAGTCCGTGTTCCTAATAAGAGTCCGTTAGCGGATAGAGTCCCTGAACCCTAATTAGACTTCATAAATTTCAATTATCCCTAATCATGACCAAATAATTAGAATCCGAAACTTTAAAGCGTACTTAAATTTCAAAAGCACATTTCTAAGTATAACCTTGCATTATCGCTCAATCTATTGACGCAAGACAAATATACGTTTAATTCAACGGATAATTGCAGTACTGGATATATATCAGTAACGAAGGGTGGCGGAGCGTGGGTTAAAAATAAATAACAATCCGTAAACCGAATAACATGGAGGAACCCGCTGGAGAGGCCAAATAAATATCAGCTCCCTCTCTTATTCGGGTCACTACAGTAAATAAATTATTTTTGCCAAATGTTCTATCTATGCCCAAAGTTTAGGTGTTATTGCATACCTACCTAACCACAGAACATGCTGTACATACTTAAGGTTTACCTCGTGCGATTCCATTCCCACAATATCACCTTCGAAGTAGCCTGAAAAACGCTGAGACATTTAAGCACAAAACTATAAAAAATGCAAAAATTTTAATTTGAAATAAAATATTCTGAATCGTATCTCAAAGGCTTAAATTTGCATCTTAGACCTGCAGATGCCCACCAGTCCTCCGGTCAGAATCGAATATTGTGAATTCGTCCTTGGAGCTTTTAAGCAAATTGTACAAAAGGGACACAATGTAACACTATTAAACCAATAATTGTACTCATTCTGATATACCAATATATACCTATACATACCAATATATACCTATATATACATATATATACCTATATATAATATATTATGTATATTATATATTATATATAATATGGCATTAATTCAGAAAGTCCAATAGCTGCAACTCTGTCTTGGTTCACAAACCTGAAGGCTTCATATAACCGAAAAATATTTTAATATCCAATACAAAAATTGTCAGGTATACAAGTTTGATTGCATTTCTCATACCTGCGTCTAATTCGGCTGCAGCAACTTCTTCGTCATCAGGACAGTTTGGATCAGGATCAACAATGTTTGCCGCTGCTAAAACAAATTAAAAAAGTTTCACAATCGCGAACACGTTTTTCAACAAATTTAGCAAGGACAGTCTAAAACGCCGTTTACTGGTTACGCTTTCCTTTAAAAGTTTTCGTGTGTATATGTATATATTAATGTTTGGGTTTTGCGACAACTTTTAGGCTGTGCGATTAAATTTAGGTTTAAGCGTATTCGAAGGCTTAGGCCTGAGCTCCGGTTTAGGTTAAAGGCCTACAGCAGTAGTCTAAACTGTGTGTAACACGTATCTTTAGTCAGTTACCATGAAATGTTCAAAACCTCGAACGGAGACAGATGTATACAAATCTACTACACTGCAAATCCAATGAGTTGATTAATTAACTCAGAGAGAGAATTGGTCATTCCTGGTTATTTCTGAATTAATAACAGTAATTATTAACTCACTCTGTTCTGATTTAATTCCGGGAGAGTTGATTAATTAACTAAGAAGGAGTTCAATCAAAACAGAATGTTGAATTCTAAAAGACCTAATTTACAGCTCAGACTTCTGAGTGGATTTTACTCATTCTGAGTTAAAATCAACTCACTGAATTTTACAATGTATAACCGGTAGAGCGATAGGTGCTGCACATATTTGAGAATGCGGGCACTAGGGTTAATAGGCTTGCGGCAAGGAAACAGTGCACGTGTCAATTTTATCTCTGTATAAAGTATCTTTACCTTTGCATTCTTTAACTGTTTCGCTATTTTGCAAGTTTATCATAAACACAACAACATGCAAATAAACAACGAAATTCTTTACAGGATTCATTAATTGTTTTTACTACTAAAATCGTTTAAAAACTTAAATTTAAAAAATTCATTACACTGTTTGTCATTGTATAGAATAACATAGATTCCGAATAAATTCCACAGACTATTATTTTTAATTCATAGGATTAAGTTTAGAGTTAGATTTTGGGCCATATTTACAAAAACATGTATAGCAACCATCATCAATTAGTAATAGGTTTGCAAACTCACTAACTGTTGCAGTTGTTGAACTCAAAATTGGTACAGAAGTAGAGCAAATTATATGTGAAAAATGTGCTGAATTTTTAGCTTCAGCATTCACTGGTTCGAAAGTTATAAGACTTATTAGTAAATGGTCATAGGTGCTGAACACATTTGAGAATACGGGCTTTGATTTTAACACAGTTTAACTATGCTTTTTAAATTGTGAGAAAAATATTTTCAGGTGTACTCTTAGAGTCTAGGCTTAAGCTATACACAGCTGATACGGATGAATACTTTTTTCTTTTAATAGACTGATAAATTTAACTCAAATGATACGCCTGTATACGACAGAATGTGACCTGTCAGGGCAATCAGCTTCATATTTTTCAAAGTCTTATGCAATTATTTGACCCATGTAAAGATCAGTGGCAGAACGTTTTTCTGCGCCACTACAACAGAGTAAGCTTAGGCTTTAGGCTCATTTTTAATTACGCTTTGGCTCAGACTTTAGCTTAATACGTAATGTCATTCTTTACGCTTTGGCTTACGCTTAGGCTTTTATAAATATGCTTGTACTACTGTTACGTCTCTGTTCTATGCATAAAATAGCACGCAATCTTGAAAGTTTGCACAACTGGTTTTATTAAGAACCAATGATTGACAAATTCGTTGTATCGTCAAAAACTTGTGACGTGCCGCGTTATTCGTTACTGCGTTAAAAACCAAAATCATACAAGTGGAATTTCTAAAATTAAAAATATTCCTTATAATTTACAGAACTCAAATCATGAAAATTCGAACAAACAAATCCAGAATACTATAATTTTCGCACAAAAATAAAGCGATATTTGAACTAAACGTACCTTTTTATAGTACTAAATTGTGTTGTATGTCTGAAATGATTTTGTTTACATCTTTGACCATAAACAGATTTCGGTCCAAATAAACAACAGCAGCCCAATCGAGGATAAATTTAGGCATCTTGAGACCAAAAACAACCTAAAATAGAAACGAAATTAATCGATGAAAAATATTCAAATTTCCATAAATTCATTTTTGAAACGAAATCTTGATTTCCATTTTAAGCAAACGATGTCTGTATGATTTGAAATAAAATGCGCTCTACGTTTTGAAAACACTTTATTTAGCAGGTTTGGAGTCTGGTTGTTTATCTGATGAAAGGATTTTGAATCTAAATAAATTCGATTGGGCCTAATTTTAAAGAGTGTACCTGACACAAACATGTGCAGAACAACAAATATATATTTATATATATTTATATATACATATATGCATAACGATAGCATATGTCTCTTTTTCTACGTTTATTACTTGCGTAAGATACTATTACCGTTCTAACATCATTTTAATCCAAAAGGTGTGCGGCAGTTAAAACCGATGGAAATTTTAAAAATACTTCAATTTCTATTAAGCGTATAAGTTAATAGTTTAAAAATATACAAAGTTAAATTATTCCTTAAAGTTAAATAGCAAGTTCGGAACATTTTTAATACAAAATTCTGTTTCACATTCGTCAATATTTGTTGACCTCGGCAGCAATTTCACTCAATTTCGAATTGGAAAATTTCAAAACGGAATTACGTTGTCAGTTAGCCCAAAGTTGAATTCTCTCTCTGATCAAGCTGCAATTCTGTGATTCGCTATCACTCAATACCATACACGATTTTGATAGGCTGGAGTGAACAAATACTGTTCTGTGAGGCTATGCTGGAAACCAGGCTGCAACTGGAGGTGAAACATACCGGAGCCAGAGGTCAGCAAAAGTTGCAGAGGCCGGAGGTGTGGTTAAATTAAGTATTTAAAACGTTTCTTTCGCTATTTTTTGCAAATGTCTGCAAGGTTCTGTTAAATCTTTTGGCTTCATGCTCGTTTTTTACAAAATCTGACCAATTTATTTCTCATAATTGTAACAAAAGCCAGAAATGCACAAAACAAACAAATGTAAATTTTTGCCCAATTTCACTACCGAAATTACCGGAACCTCTGGCAAAAATTCTATCGGAGCCGGAGGTCGATCTTCTGCCGGAACCAGACCTCCGGTTTTACGCAGCCGGAAACCCACAGATTATTCTGAAACCTTAACATATCTTCCCATATGTAACCACAAACTCAGACAAAAATCTGCACAAAATTCGGCATTACATTTCGCTCAATTGACTTCAACACTCGTATTTTTATTTATACCTAAAATAAACATACCGCATATATGGAACGGAACGTGATATTCATGGCATACGAGAAAAAGTCACAGACATTTCAATTAAGGCAAATTGTGAAATCAATTCAAAGTTGCCAACAGTTATTCCAACAAAATAAACTTAGGTATAATACAAATACTACCAACACAAAATGTTATAGCAGTTTATAAAATAGAAATAATATAACTGAGAGAAAACGTATAATTGTTACCCACAGACAGCCTGGATTTTATGTCTTCTACAGTCAAAATAATATTTCTGATATTTAAGAAAAAATTTCTTAGATTTGAGAAATATGATTAGCAAGATGCACTTGAAAAGTATTTCTGTTATAACAGAAATGTTTTCAAAAAACGTTTTAAAATAAAGTCTGAAAATAAAAGTTTTCCAGTTATTTTTAGAAAAATTGTCATTAATATCAGCAAAACTTTTCAGATTTGCCACAGAAAACACTTTTCTGAATAAATTCAGAAATACTTTTTTGTGTGATATCCAAAAACACCGTTTTGTCACTGACACAAATTTCAAAAATTTCTGTTACCAAAATTAATTTCGTGGTGTAATATTTAATTTTATATTAATAAATTAACACGGCAACACCAATTAGTTGACAATTTTTTCATTCAATCTGCGGTTATCGTTTGCAAATTCAACCCAATCAAAATGCCATAACAGTAAACATTGATCAAACATAATCAGCAAATGACGCAATACTTACCTGTTAATTCTAACTGATTGAACAACAAATATTTGACTTATCGTGATAAATCCCCGAGGTTTTGAAACCGCTACTAATACGAAGTGGAGGGTATCAACGGTCCGGCTGATGTCAAGAGCCGAACCGTCTGACTCTGAGACAAGAAGACTTTATAGAGACTCGAAACTTGGCCCATGTATAGAACAGGACCGGAACAGTAGTATAAGTATATTTTTAAAAATAAGCCTAAACCTAAGCTAAAGCGTAAGGATGAGCCTATTCCTAAACCTAAGCCTAATCCAAAGCAAAAACGTTAGTCTAAAGCTTAAACTGACTCTATTACAACGCCTTCGGAAAATGATCCGACCCTGTTTTATACATGGGCCCGGAAGTTTATGCTTTACGCTTAATTAGAATTAGGCTTGTTTAGTAGGCATTCCTATATCCTTTACATGTGCCAACGGTTCCATAATACCACCACGTATATCAACCTTTGCAAATTAATAAAAATACTTGAAAGTATAGAATTTTTAATATAAAACAAAATCACAGCAAAATATGACTGTAATATGACAACAATACACAATATAAGTGCTTGAAATATAGGCAAGCAATACAAAATGCTTTACAGATTATATAATACAATACAACACATTTTTAGATTAAATTTATTACTGTGAAGTCACTCAGATCACCGATTACAAAATTAAACTTTTTGCCGATCATATTTGTTTCTGAAAACTACTCAACCCACCACAATTTGGTCATAGTTTGATAGATACGTTCAACATTCCAGAGGATACATTTCATCAGCCACAGGATGCTATTCCACAAAATTTCCAGACATAAAAGTTCGAATTACTACAAGCTTAGGCATCGTCAAATTTGGATAGCACTGATGGCCCATGTATAGAACAGGGCCGGATCGTTTTCCGGAGAGGCTATAATAGAGTCAGTTTACGCTTTAGACTAATTTTTTTGCTTAGGTTTAGGCTTAGGAATATGCTTATACTACTGTTCCAGCCCTGTTCTATACATGGACCGCACTGATCACCAGTTAGTAATAGGTTTTGTTGTTTTCTAATAAACAAAAAATAAAGTTTTTAAATTTAGCTCATTTTTCAACCGCTGGCTCTGTCTGCTATGATGCTCGTTTTGGATTTGGAGCTATCACAATTCATTTGATTTAAATATATTATTAACTCAGTTCTCAATACGGTTCAACGAAATATATCAATAAAAGTTAAACAATTCTTACTATGATACAAATTTCCAATGTCGATTATAGAGTGGAAATCAGGGCTTTAACTGACTTGCGCAAATATACCCGTTTATGTTCGCAAAACACTGCTGCTGGCTTAGTTTTCTGCTGGTTATTTGACCACAACAAAAAAAGCTTAACTTATACTAAATATATGTAACTCAATTTAAGGGAATTCTCCGTATTTATTTAAATCTATTCATATTACAAGCATATATAATGCTTACAACGAGCATTAATGCAAAAGACAAAATAATATTCCAATCCCCAACGGTTTGCATTCCAACATCTGAACACAACAACACACGGAAGCCCCATATAACCACACTACAGCTTGTGAAATTTTGAACCCAGCAAAAACTGACAACTTTGGATCAAAACCAAAAAGTATATTCTTTTCAAGCATCACTTTCCAATAGTCGCTAAGCTTACGAATTGACATGCCATGAGAAAACTGCTTTAAAGTATTTCAATCGACTTTAGTGGATAAAGTTGAACAAACGTTCCTTGACCTAACATCAAGGTTCTTATACATGTCTCTCATAGGCTTAAGGTTAGGTTGATGAAAAGGTTTACCTAAGCCTAAGACTATGTTTAAACAATACGTTTTGTCCTTTGTTTCCTAACGAAGGTAGGACGGTTGAAACCAGCCATGTCTCAAGCGTTATCTGTCCACGGTATCACAATCCTTGAGTGCAGTTGCTTCCAAGTCTTTCTCAACAGCTACTCGCCAATGGTTTCGCGGACCAAAAGCTCTAACCTTAAATGCGCGGGATGTGTACAAGAGCGAAAATAAAAACACAAATCAACTACAAAACTCGTATTTATAGATATTGGCGTTTACAAATATCGTCGCACGTTAACTTTATGTTAAATCAATACATTTTCCGCCATTCCTAATCGATCGCGTTCTGAAAAATACTGTAATTTAAGTTTACAAACACGGCCGATTCATATCGTCACCGCTCTCAGCCAGACGCATTACTATATCATGCTGACCATCATCAGACGCTGCCATGGTTAAACTACGCGCACCCACGCCGTCGTTTCCGGTTCCGGACCTGCCATGGCTCGAACCGCCCCGACCAGACCCACAACTATCCGAGTCTACGTGATCTTCACGTATCATCGCTGGAGACTTCCGGTGTCGTCTTAACGCTTTTCGCTTCGGCCTGTCGTTTGCATTCGCCTGCTCTCGTTCTGTTCCCACGCTTTGTTCTGTTCCCACGCTTCGCTCTATTTTCACACCATCTTCAACGTTTTCGGTACATTTGCTGCGGGCCGCTTCTGTGCGCTGGTACGACGAACCAGATCCAGATTTTTCCAGACCAGAACCAGGACTATCTTCTGTTGTTGCTTCCGAATCTTCAAACTCATCACTTTCATCATCCTCATCATCGACACCTTCGCCGTCTTCGTGAATTTGAACAGTCGCCACTGGCGTTGCCGCACGCGACTCGTGACGTGACAACGGCTTACTCGATGCTATAAAATGACACAAAGTTATCTTAGAATCATTTCAAAACTTTTGGGTTAATCCTGTATTGCACGTGACAGTAGTCATTCAGTGCCAGAAATTAAATTGTAAGAAATACAAATTTTTTTACTTTTATTCGAAATAACAGATATGGCCTCCAATTTTTAATACATACACATCTGAAGTTATCCCATTCCAAAATTTTAGGCGAAACGGTACAATAAAAGTGTGTCGAAAGCAAGAACGTTGAACAAAAATTACTAAAATTAATTATGCGAATCATAACACGACAGAGTACTCACTTCTTCGATCCACAGTATCTAAATTCAGCGAGCTTCGGTCACGCTTTGAGAATGCTTGTCCTGGCAAAATGTCACTTTCGTCCAATAATTCTTGATGTTCAACAGTACTTTCGTGTGCCATCTAGATAATAATATGACAACGACCGCAATTATAACAAAAATAATAATAATGTTATCAATGACACAAAGTAGTAAAATAAACTCATATTCCCGGCAAAGATAACTCCAGTATTAAAAAAATTATTTGTTTTATAAAAAATGTCTTTAGACGTTGCTGTCGTGATGAGTGACCCGATCTAAAAATAAAATATTTTGACAGACACGGCAATAGTTTTAGCCATAATAATCATAGGTATAATAAATAACACAAAAATTTGTTCCTTATAAATTCACTCAAAATTGAAGAATGATTGATGTAATGAAAAACATGTTAAGTATTACATAAGTTTGATTCGATGTGTTGTTATATTAAAACACTACACATTTTAAGTAGATAGATTTCCTTTGTTTAGATCCATGCAAAAATCAAGTTGATATCGGGCCTTTGCTCAGTTTCATCATGCAAATTAACTACAGATCGGGACTTTGTTCAGATCCACACATGCAAATTAACTTGAGATCGAGCCTTTTTCTCTTATACATAAATGCAATTAACTTCAGACCGGGTTGTAGCTCAGATCCAAATATTATGCATATTAACGGCAGCTAAATTACATAAGAAATTAACGACTGCACAAACGTCACACGTACCAGCATAGGTGGAGCGCGAAACGTATAAAAGAACGGGTAGTACAACAGATTACAGCAGCTTGCAGCGTACAAATCAGCAAACCGTTCCACTTGCGATGCGAAAAACGTCAATCGAGAGCCTGTAATAATGCTGCAAACCTCGTTAACGACAAGATCAGAAAGTGGAACAAAACATAAATGTCAGAAACAATTTTATTCGTTTATATTCGAAATTCGAACGCCAACAGTGAAAAACAGGCACACTTCTCGCTGCAAGTACAACATACGCCAAATATACAGTGATTACAAAAATAAAAACAAAAAATTAAAGACATACCGCTACGAAAAAGGCTTCCAAGAATACCATAAGCGAGGTCCATTTTGAATACGACTTCCTGCAACAATAAAATCGCATTATAACTTCTCTAAAAAGAAAAAGTAGCATTCATATCTAGAATTCAAGTAACAAAGACGAAAAAATAAATAATCTAAAATAGGAAAAAGACTCCAATGTAATACCATACGGCAAACAAGATTTAATTATTGTGATAGCGGTATTAAAATTAATATAGCAAAGTTGACAGACTCACCTGGATTTCTTTATGGATACCCGAAGTGTCTGGTTTCTCACGAGCGCTTGAATCCATATCGCTAAAAATGCTTTTAACATTACAAATACACGTGCTACAAAATGGCTGGGTTGCGAAGACATTACTTTTAAGCCGATATATGATATAGGCGTTAGTCATTAATATCGCAGTCTATACTGAACAGCGAATGCGATGGGTAATGAAATTTTCCAAACCCAACATAAAACATTCTCTAATTAGAAACCTTCAAAAAATTTAACACGCATTCGCATCTATGGCAATCATTCGAGTTTTTAACCGATACTTATCAAAACAAAATAAACAATGACTTACCGACATAATTCGCTCAAATGTTCCGTCAATTCGTCCAATTTTTCGAATAAAATTCGTTTTTCGGTCCATACTTTTAATTCTTGAATTAGTTCCGGGACGACAAGAAACGTTCGCCAACCGCGTGCTTTTTTACTTTTCAAAACATCGCCAAAAATATGATCACCGACGTATAGCACATCTTTACCCCGAGCACTGACTAGCTTGTTGAACACATCACAAGAGCCTTAAAATCCAATTATTTTTTACCAAAATATACCTTGTCACTACAGTGTTCGAGTTTTGATTTTCTTATTTTGATAAACACACAGCGATCACACATGGCTCCAACAGGAATTAAGTCTTACCGTAACAGGAACAGAAGCATGAATTGAGTGTTTTTCGCACAAACCGAAGGTGGACGCCGAAGCCTTGGAGGTGTTTAGATTCTCTAGAAACCACACTGAAGCCAAAACAGAACTTCAGTAGCCAGCACACTGTGAAACTTTTTGGCTTAAGTTTGTTGGATTACGCGGTGAACGCATGATATTGTGGAAGTTGCATTAAATAATTTCAAACACTACTACACTACTTACCACCAGAATACACGTGACCTTCCGTTAGCTGACCCATATGCTTCCCAATCCGAGGTTTTCCAGTTGTCTAAAACCAGCTCAAAATAACAACAGAAGATATCTAAAATAAAAATTTTCAAATGTCAATCACGTCTCAGATTGTTTTTCTAACAATATACAAAAAATTATTAAAAATCCAATATTTCTCTAACATAAAATTTGTTACCAAATCTGCTCCGACTAGTACGACGGCTTAAATTTACCGTATTTTCCTGTATAATACAGCTCATTAACTTACAACATCAACTTCACGGAAAATCGTGCCTTCTGCGAACCATAACGGTTTTCGTGCATCAACAACTATGATATTGAAGAAAGACTTCCAGTCGCGCCCAGAATCGTTTAACAGATAGCTCATTACTTTCTGAAACAACAACAAACGCAACAACAATCAAGAAATCAAAAATGTACGAATTTATACATTAGCAAAAGATTTCAAAAATTCCATGAACGAAAACAGTATAACCACCGGTTCTATTAAAAAACAAAAATTCATAGAATATTTCAATTTAACTCAACTTACATCTGAGTAATCATAATCACTGTTGGTTAGAATAAATGTTTTCGCACCACTGGCTCGAATTCTGAAATATATAAACAATTACATGTATGTGTATATACACCACAGTTCAGGGTCCAAAGCGGAACTGGGTTATACCGGAATCGGAACTACAAAATAGGTGACAATACGGATAATTTATATTAACCACTATAACATTGATTTAGGGCGTCTGTTGGCTTGCAACGATTCTCACAAACGTCGCATGAACAAAAATGGCAATCTTTTTTGGCTCTGTAAATCTAAACTACTATCAACTTAATTTAACTTATCGAAAACAATTTAATAGATAAATAATGCTTAATTTAACTTATCGAAAACAATTTAATAGATAAATAATGCTTAATTTTTATACAACATATCACAACAAGTAGGACTAAAATCAAAATGTGGAAATTCCGATTACGATTGATTGTGCAATCTGAATCGGAATCACAACTCGTTTTGAACCGGAATTCTAATCGGAATCGGAATTCCGATTAAACCCTGACACAGTTACACCACCGCAACGCTACTTACTTAGCTAGTTACCTATGTTAAACAACGGCTGATAATGTAAACTCATTCAAATAAACTTGATAAATTCCTCCGTGATAAGAATTTCAGCTTGTTTTGGTTTTTAAACAAAAACAACTACTCTCATCATAAGCCAATTAGCGTACATAGTCCTCTATGTCTGTAATGCGTGCGCCTATCGGCAGCTGGTAATAGTCTTTGAATCCGTTGAATCGAAAAAGAAAAACCAAACTATCTACGATGGACTTCAGACACACTTTCGCGACCTTAATAAATCACCGTTGGACTTCAGTCACAGTTTGGCAACCTTATCAATAATTCACCGTGTTACTTATCACAAACTGATATTAACAACCCGTTCACTGGCGTTTAAGACTAATATACCTTTCCAACAACAGCGGAAGACGCGGATCCTTGTGTACATAACGTGGAAGATCTGCAACTGTACGTCGCTTGAGGTCACCCTAAAATCGTTTTAAAGTAAGTAGAAATTGCTGGTTATAAAGCACTACAATAGTCTATAATAATTGGCATTTACTACGTAATCGCAACAATATAATGTGTTTCTCAGTACTTGGTATCAGATGCAGTACTCGATTTGAAGCCTTTTCGCTAAACAAAAGAAACACAACAAAACGTTAAACATACGCGAGAATTGGTTCATTAAAGATGAGTGACAATATGCTTATATGTGTATAGAACTAATCATCAGTTGGCGATAGGTCTTCTAACTTTCGAACCAGCTAACGGTGAGCTTCAAGAGTCAGCACATAATTTTTATTTGATTTATCTTAAGTGTATGTATATATGTACAGTTTGAGATCAGAAGCTGATGCAGTTCTTGTTCGAAAACTTATTACTTACGGACGAAAGGTACTACACACAGTCGAGAATACAGCACTTAACTCTACACACTTAATCCTACACAAAGAAAAACAACGTGACCATTCGGATTGGCTTCACAGGCTACTGATAATGTCAGAAGCCAAAATAAATTTTTTTCCCAAATTTCAAAAAATTCTAACACAAACCTGTAAGTGAACCCAGTCAACAGATTCTCTGACGTCTTGAAACATCGAACGGTACGACATGAACACTTCTTCGTAGTAAACACCATTCCGTTCGCTTAAATATGAAATTTATAGCTAATTATTAATTAACTCAAAAACACTTTAATCCACAATTAATTGAATCTACAACTACAGAAAAGATACCACACATAAAAGCAAAACAAAATACTATACGCATAACCTTGATTTACTGTTGCATTAGATTTCAAAAAATGTTTTATAATCAAATTATTATTCCAAATTATTTTGAAAACAAGACCAGCATAGTTTTAGAACTTGAAAATCCTAAAAACTCGTTAATACGGTGGTTCCAAAAGCCGGAATAGAAATCTGGATAAAACAAAATCATTACGTTAACACTCAAACTAGTTTAATACGTACTGTTTCTTTGCCTTCTCGTCCAACAATTTCGTTGTACATGCAAGAATATAGCACTCTGAAACATATGTTAGAGAATACAACTTACAAAAATTCCCTTGCATTAACAAAATAAACTGCAGTATGTTAGTTATTTTTGCTTTAAACATGTTTAAAATTTAACAAAAAAGCTATGCTCAAAATCCCAAAATTGGAATAATCAAACTTTGTCCAATTCCTAACCTAAATTTCGCAAAACAAGATCACAAACTTCGCGATCTAAATCAATCCAAAAAAATTAACACCAACCCTAAAACCAGTTATACATACCAACCGTCAATGCTTCATATCTACAGCATCCCAATTTGACCAATTAACACAGTTGCTTAAATACATTTTAGGCCGATTTTTTCACAATTTTCCCTAGTACTACGCTCAGAGCAAACGTCAAATTTAGGCTGCCGTAAATCACCTCCCGTGACCCGTCCCCAAATCACTTCACGCGACCCGTCCGTAAATAACCTCCCGTGACCCGTCCGCAAATCACCTCCCGCGACCCGTCCGCAAATCCCTCCCGCGACCCGTCCGTAAATCACCTCCCATGACCCGTCAACTTACCAGGAAGATTGAACAACGTATTCAAAATAAACACCCGATCTTGTGAAAAACGCAAAAACTTATTTGGGTACAATTCGTTGATTTCCTTTCTGAAACAAAACTTTAGAGCATGGAATATTAAAAATAATACAAGATAAACTAGATCAACAACAACAACAACGTCGCACAAACAAAATACAACACATCAAAGTGTTTCATGTTTCAAAACAAACACGGCAAAGCGTTGTTATTCTAGGGTGACAACCAAAATACTACGTTAACGTGATCAAGTAAGGTCTTTGCGCAAGAAAATATGTAAATAAGCTGCTGCAACTGCAAATTATATATTTCAAAACACATTTAACTCTATATATTACTATACCTAACTATATACGTAGATAAAAAAATGCTCAGAAAACCTATATGGGCTCAGCAACAACCCCGTTTACATATGTAACTGCCGGTACCCATGATGTTATTTTAAAAATAAACACGAGAAAAACTAACTTTTTAAGGAATGTAAATCCGTGTACACCAAGTAGAATGTTACCATACGCGTCAACTTTGAGAAGATTTCCATAAATCGTATCGAACCACAAACCTCTGAAATTAACAAAATAATACATACATTTTTTAAACCCTAAATACGAAATAACTTCCTGTAGAGTGCAACCGGAATTCCGGTTCCGACAATTTTTGAGCTTCCGGTTGCGGTACATTTTTAGCGGAATAAATAATTCCAATATTAAGCGGTGGTCGGCGGAAATTACGATATTTTACTAAAAAATGCGATAAAAATTGAGTAAATTTCATTCGTATAGCATATAAACCTTGACAATCGCAGAAAATAAACCAACAAAGGTACGTAGACTGCGTTTCCGTAGAATAATCTAAAATACAGCAGATAAAGTGAATACCTATATCCAACTAAGAGATATTCCCAATAATATTGCAAAAAGAAAATTACAGTAAATTTTTCGGTGGCATATATTTTTCATTTTCTGGTTCCCGTTCCGTTACCGGTAATTTTTTCAAATTCCGGATCCAGAGTTCCGGTAAATGGTAATTCCGGTTACACTCTGACTTCCCGTACTTTTGTGTTGTTGGCACATAAAATCTAACGTTTGAGCGAATTTCTTGTTCTATTTCTATTTTTCAACTGCAATATTTATGTTTTCGATAAACTGCTCCATTGAAAACAACAAAAAATAAACAAACAAAACCTGTGCTGCAAACACTTTTAAGCTTACATCGACACCTAAGACAACATATAACATTAGAAATAGTTCAGATTTAGCATATAACCAAACTTTTTTGCTACAAATCTTCACGCTTTAGCAAATTTTACACTAAGTTATACTGAAAAAGTTGTGTTTTTGTCCACAGTTTTTAAGTTATTACCCGGTCAACAAACACCATGCATTTATCCGGTTACACTCTGGAGATCCAAGATACGTTAGACACAAAACTATCATAAGGTTCACACTTACCTGACCGGAAATGTATGATCATACTCAAATTCTCTGAGATCCGTTGGATATCCAATTGCGATAAGGCGTTCGATCACTAATTCAAATGCCATCGTTTCGTATTCAGGAGATTTATATTCTATAATCACATATTTAAAAATAAAAACGATAATGCGACCACTTGGCGATTTTTAAGGGTGAAAGATTCGAGTGAGTACGTTCAAATTCAAATTTGAAAGAAAATTTGAAAGTGGGTCGAAAATTTCCTAAACTGACCAGTGCTTTCAAATCTGGTACCAAAATCGAACAACTAATGCAATATATACACTACACATATTAGTGACGCCCTGGGGCCGGGGTCAGAGGGTGCCGCGGCTATATGGTACCATGGAGGAACCAGGAAAATGTTTGCCTATCTGCTCTCGAAAACGCGGAACAGGAACACCAAGGTTTATAAATATTGGAATGGGAACTGAAAATTTCGCGACACAACATTTGGAACATAAACAAAATGTCGCACGACGCGATATGACAAAAACGGTATGGTACTCTCAGGTACCTTACATGTTTACGCAAAATGTACGAAACATGTTAAATTTAGTGTATTTTGCTTGCTTCGACCCCAGGGCATGGACCTCACGATAAAATCTCGGCGTCGGACAAGTCCCACAATCGAACACCAAAATAAACACCGACGTCATCCAGCAAAACTACTCAATTTCAAAACTCGATACCTTAATTCAAATACGTCCCCCCCTACAAGCGCCTAGAGATGTCCCAGCGCCTGGATCCTGGCTCCGGTAAAAAATCTCAACCACAGGAACGATCGCTCCGACAGACACAGAGCTACGACAAAACTACGGATGTGCCGATATGAAAATTGTTGCCGATACCGATTGTTATTTTGAAATTTTGCCGATGCCGATTCCAACTTCAGTACACCATGATTAATAAACAGATAGGATACTACGTTACATCATTATACGAAGCCTTAAACACTAAACATCACAAACGACTAAAAATTTATAAACAACGGTTAATTTCAATTAATTTTTTTCAAACATTAAACGCAAAACAAATAACACTTTTCCTACACCAGACCCACAGATATGCGCCCAGAAATCAAACTGACAGCATTCCATACTAATTGTTATATGTGCAAAAAGTACCGGCACAGAATCGGCAATTTTTCTTGCGAAGTACCGATGCTGATACTCACGAAAAGTGCCGCTTATTACCGATGCCGATCAATCGGCACCGTCCCTATGCTAAAACTAAGAGGAGAAAAATCCACAAAATACAGCTAAAAACACTTATATTACACGACGTACCGGCTAACGTATAATCCATGTCGAAACCGAAAAATGAGATACGTTCCATAATCAGAGAGCGATTGACAAATACCCTAGAAATAGCATTACGTGAAGCACTTTCAGACGTTTTACGCAACGGGGACCGTTGCGCTCGTGTCGCACTACTGTAGTAGCCGTTGGATACAACGGTGTTTGTTGATTTTGGCATTTTTTTTGGTTCTCTACACCCGGCGTTATATTATTGTTAATATTTTGGCAATTATTTTCGTTAGAATGCTGTTCACTGTAACTCCATCCAAGGTATATATATATATACATATATATCGGAATCGGAGCCACGGGACTAATTTGGCCATAACGCCAATATGGTTAGTCATGGCACTAATTGCCACAGTGACTAGCGACCATCGCAAATCGAGCTATTCGAAAACACTAATGCTGACGCCAATTCAATGCAAACTATTAACCAATCACTGTCCGATCACGGTACACCGTAGGCATTTAGATGAGTATTTTTAACCAATCAAGAGCCGTTGCTGCAGTAGCTAGACAGTGCCAATTTCTACCGTGGCTGGTGTTGAAATTAGATTGCTTGTAACTCTAATAATCCAGTGAAATACAGTAAAAAATGTACTAATTTAGGCTTTAACAATTATTATGCAAATTAGCCTGTAGCTAATAAACGGCCTAATGTTTTAAAATCCCAACGCGAGGTTAACACCTGGACAAACAGCTTTCAAACAAAAACAGTTCATCAAAATCGGTTCAGCGGTTCCTGAGATTCTTTTCGGACGGACAGACGGACGGACGTACATCCACCTTTCGACACCCAAGCACAAAATATAAAACGCTACGATTTACAGACAATAAGGTATATACAACGACAGTATTAGGTTCAAAGTACGAAAATCTTCCAAAACAGATAAGTGGAAATTGTTAGGAACGAATGGTTCTGTTTACATTTCACGTAAAAAATTCTTGGCTCTTGTTCACATCGCATCGCAAGTTTAAACCTAAGCTGAAACCTAAA
The DNA here is from genome assembly GCA_030248215.1 of Enoplolaimus lenunculus. Classification (NCBI taxonomy): domain Eukaryota; kingdom Metazoa; phylum Nematoda; class Enoplea; order Enoplida; family Thoracostomopsidae; genus Enoplolaimus; species Enoplolaimus lenunculus. The sequence continues at coordinate 68,687 of JASANG010002910.1, read as the reverse complement.
TTTAAGCTATGTCTAAAACGTACAAAAATTTCGATACCTATGTATATGGGAAACAGCGGGTACAAAAGACAATTTCTATCCGGCGTATAATGGTTTTAAGGCGTACGTAGACTTCAGTACAGTAGAAAGTGCACGAAAGCCGCTAATTCGTGTATGGGTCAAGTTATATTCGCTGTTAGGCCCTAAACTATAGATACACACAGGCCACGAATATAAATAGTAATAAAAAAGTAAATAAGCATATAACTAAGCAATCCACACAGCAGGGTACAACCGGAATTCCGATTAGAATTCCGATTCAAAACGAGTTCCGATTCCGATTCCGGTTGCACATTAATCGGAATCGGAATTTTTACATTTTAATTTTAATTCTATTTGTTCTGATATGTTGCATAAGAATTCTGTAATCATTGGTATCCATTAAATTGCTTTCGATGAGTTAACTTTTCAATAATAGATTGTAGTTTAGCTTTACAGAACAAAAAATCATCGCCAATTTGTTCATGCGACGTTTATGCAAACTGTTGCCAGTCAAAACAGACACCCTAAATCAATATTGTATTCGTTAATACTCTCTAAAAGCTTAAACTAACTTGATTTAAGCTTAAGCTAATCCGCCGGTATTAAACTAACTTTTTAGATTAACTAAGCTAACCGATAGGTTTATGCTTAAACTCATTTAAAATCTTACATATTTTCAGTTTAAGTTAAACTTATTGAACTCTTAGATACACGGCTGAACTTGTTACTGAATCTAAAAGTAAGCTTACTTAAACTCGTGTTAAACTTAAAAACATGTTAGTTTAAGTAAAACTTAAAATTCTAGTTTAGTTAGTCCGTCGAGCCATATAAGTTTTACTTAAACTGAAATTCAAGTTTAGTTAAGCTATAATTTAAGTTTTAAGTTTTTAGAGAGTACAAATTATCCGTACAGCCACAAAATTCCTAATTCCAATTCCGATTTCGATTCCGGTATAATCCACTTCCGCTTTGGACCCTGCTACATAGCTCAACAATCTAGTCTCTGTCAAAATATCAACGTCAAAATTTCAAATATATAAACAAATCTGTTCAAGTCTTCCATCAACCTCGCCAGCGCTATGCCAACACTACCAGCGCAACTAGGTAGATTCAAATCATATCAAACCAAAAATTTAAAGCGATATACAACGAAAAACTTGAAACTGGCCTTTATTATATATACAAGCAGTTCAATTTATATATACGTAACAAAACAAAAAACAAAACCATTGAACTCAGCGTCAAACCGAAATTAATACTCTCAAATGTCAAATGATGTACCTTCAACACAAAAACATATGTTTATCTCAATCGAACCGCTCACCGCGCTTGCTATAACCTACAGATATAGAGCAGTAGCCAGTCAACGAATTCGCCGGAGGGACTGACCAGATTCAATAAAGTTTTACCAAAGCCTGCGACCCAAAAAAAAATAAAACCACGAGTCTAAAGCTTGTACGTGCTAAGTATAAAATATAAGCACTAAGCACTGTAGTGACCCGAATAAGAGGATGTGGGGTAATGAGACGGGGGCGGGTCCCCATTTTGAGTCCCAATCAATAGGAGTCCGTATCCCTAATAAGAGTCCGTACGCGGATAGCGTCCCTAAATCTTAGTTTTACCCCCACCCCCAAGTGGGGGTTGTGGGGGTTCCGATTTTACCCCAGTGAATTAGAATCCATGAAGGTCAGTTATTCCTAACTGAAGTGCATAAATGACTCCAGGACCAAATAAAATTGAGTTCGAATCTTTAAGGCGTAATTAAATTTTGAACGTACATTCCTAAGTATAACCTTACACGATCGCTCAAGCTATTGACACAATACAAATAAACATTTAATTCACCGGATAGTTGCAGTAGCGAATATATATCAGTAACGAAGGGTGGCAGAGCGTGGGTTAAAAATAAATAACAGTCCGTAACCGAATCACAAGGGGGCACCCTATAGAGATGCCAAATAAATATCAGTCCCCCTCTTATTCGGGTCACTACAGTAGTAAGCCATCCGTCAAGCTTAGTCTAATATCCCGTTTCGTTCAAAAAATACTTTATATGTTATACGTATCCACTATATCCAGTATGATTCAATTTCAGAAAATCCCAGCGGTTCACACAACGCAGTATTAAAAAGGCACATACAACGACGTCATGTACTATTGTACAACAAATATATGCTTCGAAATTCTTATGACCAGGGATGGGCGGTGTCCTCGGTCTCGACGAGTCTCGGGATTTGGCTGGTCTCAGTCTCGCGTTTTTTCAGTCTCGCGTTTTTTCAGTCTCGGTGGTTTTGCAATCCGAGACCAAAGAGATGAAAAAGCGATGTGCAATCACAAAAATTTTACTTGGATCGCAGCTTTGGCCCGGAAGTACTTGAGCCATTCGTCTACCAACACAGACAGCGAACAATTGTGGAGAACCAATACAGCGATTTGAGAAACAGAATCAACCCCCCGGTTACCCAAAATTCTACTTTTTGAAAGGAAACCCAAAACACATTGATTTCATTTGTGACAAAGCACAAATAGTTGCATTTTCGCGTTTACAACATTTAAGGCATCGATTAAAAAATTATGGGTCATCCGCATTTATAACGTCTACGCTATGTCAAAAAATTCTCCAGTCTATTCAGTTTTGTCGGGATCAAAAACAACACTATAGCTTCGAATTAGGGTTGTACCGAGGCTGTTTTGAGACAGTGAGATTTGTCCCGAGCCTGTTCGAAGGGTATTGGACAGTAACAAAGTGAAAAATAAAGTAAAAAATTAAAGTTTGGCGACAATTTATTAGTTAACTGTATGAAACGGCAAAAATCTTATTTTTATTTTTATTTTCGGAAACGGTTAAAAATTGACAGAGCTCAAGACCAAAAGCCTCGGTCTATGTGTCGGTCTCCGTCTCGGTTTCGCTTTTTGGACCGAGACCACCCAACCCTGCTTATGAGCAACAATAGTATATAGTGATGTGCCGACACCAAAATTTTTGCCAATGCCGATTCTTATTAAAAACATTTTATCGATGCCGACGCCATTTTTAATAGACTATATATGTATATATAGAACCGCTAGGATTACTACATCACATGATGATAAACGCGGAAAACTCGGGAAAACTTAATCTAACTACCATAACGACTATAATGCCATAAGAGATAATAATTCCAACAAGTCCTGTCGATACTTTTTTGAACCACAGCCGTAAACCATCACAATTTCAAGTCAAGATCAGACGCGAGATTATACCACGCGCATTGCCAAAAATAGTCACGTACATCCCGGAATCACATACCCGAAGCTTAAGTCATACCTCACGAACGCCTAAGTCCAAGCCTAAACCTAAGACACCCAAAACCATAATTCGGCTTAAAACAAACCTAAATTATCGACTGCTCCTATAACTAAAAAACAGTCTGCGAAGATCTAATTACTACTCTACAAAAATTAAGTTTCTGATGCGTATATATATTTATATATATTTATATTTATATATGATATATATCATATATATAGATATGATACATGATATATATCTATATATATGTAAGTATATGTCAACATAATTAAAGGTTTGAAAAGAATTTAAACTGACATTTAAGCCATCGCAAATGCATCCAAGTAGAAACAAAAAATTCGCTTTAAACAGCGAAAAAATATCTCTTTAAAAATTAACAAATTAATGCTGAAAAATTACGAAACGCCTTACATTTGCAAAATATGTCTATATATATCAGGGTGCAACTGGAATTGCGATTCCAATTAGCATTCCGATTCAAAACGAGTCCCGATTCCGATTCTGATTCCGATTCTGATTCCGACTGCACAATCATTTGGTATCTTAATGTTGCGATTTTAATTTTAAGCCTACTCGTTGTGATACGTTGCTTAAAAATTGTGTATCATTTTTTCTGTTAAATTGCTTTCGATGAGTTAACTTATCAATATATAATTGATTGTTGTTTAACTTTACACAACCAGAAATCATCGCCAATTTGTTCATGCGACATAATTAAAAATTGCTACCAGCCAACAGACACCCTAAATCAATACGCTTGGATCTGGTCTATATATACCATGATGCAACGGTGGGACTGGCTCCGACAAATTCCATCCGTCTCCGCCAATAAAATTATCTAGATTTTTCACAGAAAAGCATAACTTGACCCTACGCCCTTCCACGATCGAATACCAAAAAATTTCAGCTAATTTTGACTGAATCCCAAGAACATCGCTGTACAAGTAGGCCTTCAAACTCGACACAAAATCTACTAAGGTTCCTTTAGCAATCATAACATGATTTTTAAGTCCGCGTAATTTGGGTTTTGCTTCCAAACCCGCGTTGAATATGATGTCTGTAGATATATCGTAAGTCAAGGATTCTATGTAACAGGGTTCCAATTCCAACAGGAACTAAGTTTCACCGGAACAGGAACAGGGACAGAAATTGAATTTTTTGCACGAACCGGAACCGGAACGAGAATGTGATATAATTTTTCATCACCGAATTACTGTTGGACTTTTTAGAAAACTAGCGAACAAATAGCTTAAGTAATTTTTTAGCTATTTCATCGCAAATTTTACCGAAAAGATATCAGATTTTTAATCCTATACTTTATTAGCAAGATTAAACTACGTAGTTGCAAAAACACGCAATTCGAGATAACAGCGATTTAAGTTTCAACTATTTACAGGATTATGAAAAATTTACCGCAACCGTCAAAATTCCGGTTCCTGCATCTTTGAATGCAGGAACAGGAACAGGAATTGATTTTTTAAAGGAATTCCGTCAAACCAGGCATTCCGGTTGAACCCTGCTAGAATACCGTTGGTTCGTTGATACAGTATGTTAGATTTCAATTCAACTGTACAAATACGACCAAACATACCGGACGATAATACCGATTTTAGCCGGAACTGGAAATCCAGTCGCGTCCTCTATTCGTAATACCATTAGCGGTTTCATTTCATTAAAATAAAATATAAATATATACGTACGTATAATATATACTCATATATAATTGGCAAAAGTACCGTCTTATTCTTTGATTGTGTATCAATCGAAAGAATAAAATTGAAAAATAATCAGAAACCTACAAACTAAACTAATCATCTACCTTTACTAATAACGAACCACGTAAACGTATACGTATGTATATATAGATATATAGCTGACTTTAACAATTATGGATATTGACTTTTGAAGAAATCAAATACTTACACTGAGATTAGAAACCAGCAGACAAATATGTAAATATTAATGTTTGTGACACAGTGAAAGATAACAACTGAGTACGGTATTACACCCGCTGAATAATACGCGAATGCACGTGCACCGGTTTTGGCAAGCGCTGTGCAATGTCTATGTTTCTCAATATCTTGACTTCTTGACCCGGCAAAGCAAAAACCAATACAAAAAAATATACCAAATGTTACTTAAACGTTGCTGTAAGTTGGCAAGTTTTATGGTGGCAAGTGAAGGGTAACCTTCACACCATACTCGCCAATATGTCCTGATACCATCAGATCAGCGCTCATCTCCCATAATATTCCACTGTCTTGACTTGAGTTTTCGTTGCTTCTCACACTTTAAAACCCGTTAAACTAACCAAGACGTTATTTAAATTATTTCAAAGCCAAGTTAACGTTTCTCAAAAGCATACTGTTGCAAGGGCGTCCACGTGGGGGGAACGGTGGGGCTGTTTCCACCACATCTGACTAGTCTCCCACTCTCAAATAGACGCGGGCCACTGGCCAGACATTGTAAATTGATTTTTGCGATTCATTCCACATCCGCTCGTTCAGATATTTTCAACTCTACCCTGTTTTGAGCGTTTGAACGAAAAAATTCACAGTTTCATAAAAGGATTAAAATCAGCTGTGGCTGTCAAGGTCGCAAGTAGGTATAGAGGGGAGTGACAGGTGGCGCTACCCTAACTACGAAAATCTTCGTTTCCCCTTCTCGATCTAACAAGTTTGTACAATATTAAAATAATTTTGTCAGATTGTCCCGTTTTCCCAGAGCAAAAATTTGCATCTGTCCCGTTTTTCCTAGACAAACCTGTCCCGCTTTTCTGTTTTTCCAACGAAAAACTGCAGGTATGCCGTTTTCCTTTGCCCGAAACAGGCCTTACCCATTGTCCCGTTTTCCCAGGGAAAATTTGCAGCTGTCTCGTTTTCCCATTTGCCAGAAACAAACCTGTACCGTTTTCCCATTTTCCCCTTTCCCAGCGAAAATTTGTGCAGCTTTCCCGTTTTTTCATTTGGCCGAAACATACATGTCCCGTTTTTTCATTTGTCCGAAACATACATGTCCCGTTTTTCCATGTTCTGCCAGCGAAAAATTGAAGCTATCCCGTTTTTCCATTTGAACGAAACAAACCTGTCCCGTTTTCCGATTTGCCCGAAACAAACCTCTCCCGTCTTCTTTTTTCCCAGCGAAAAATGGTACCTATTCAGTTTTCCCATTTGCCGAAAATATGCCTGTCCAATTGTCCCGTTCTCCCAGCGAAAACTTGTAGCTGTCCCGTTTTCCCATTTGCCCAAAACAAACCTGTCCTTTTTTCCGGTTTTCCCAATAAAAAATTGCAGCAGGCCTATTTTCCCATTTGTCCAAAAGAAGGCTGTTCCATTTTCCCATCTGCCCGTAATGCTGTCGGCAGGAATATATGAATATGCCCCGATTACACTCCTGTGCCTTGCTGTCCCCGAGGAAAACGGGATGCCCCTAAAAAGTAACATTGGCCAATTTTCTTATGCATACATGATGCAATTGTTGACAGAACATCACGCTTACGAATTGGCGTTTCCGGTTTCGGGCCTATAAATCATTGTGATCCAGTCCAACTAGTTCATCCGCCAAGTCATTGCCGGTTATATCAGAGTGACCCCAAAGCCATACTAATAAAACCTCGTTAAATTCTGAAAGTTTTCTTATTACTAATTGGTATATACTCATTAACAATTTTCGATTTAATTTTATACCATGTAAGGCTTTCAGATATAAATCTTCTGTTCCCAGCAATATCTCTTCCTACTAACTCTTCAACGTATTTTTAAATTTTTAATAGCAAAAAATTTTGTCAACACCACGCAGTAATTAGCATACTTTAGTTCCAAACTTTGTCCTTGATTCATATCAATTTTTTATCTGTTTCCCTGAAGTGCGGAGACCCTGATAAACAGATAACAGTATTTAAATATCAAACATAAACATAAGCACGCATACCTGCGACCAAGCTCACGCTTAGAGCGTGCATGTTTTGCGCCGGACTCTGAAGACTGTGGTGATGAAGGCGAAGTTGTCGTGGTATCCATTGAAAATGGAAAACAATTATTAGTTATCATAATTATTAAATATATAAATATTGCACTATTTAACTTGCGAAACTTGCGTGACTAAAACATAATACATATATTGATGCAAATAATTGAAATATATTATATACCAGGGTTTAACCGGAATTCCTGTTCCGGCCGGAAAAATTCCTGCTAAAATTCAATTCCTGTTCCTGCATTCAAAGATGCAGGATCCTGAATTTTTACAGTTTTGTGGCAAATGATTTATAATCATTTAAATATTGGAAACTTTGTCTTTGAAAAATTTTTATGTTAAAATTAATATTTTGTACCTAGTTCAATTTAGTTACTAAGTTTTCTGTTGCAATTAGTATACGTACAGTTATATACGTTTTGCATTTTAGTCCACACCTGTAGCAAGCGGGACAGCGGCAGCTGTGCTTTCTTCCGGCTAACTTGACAAAAATTTGCGATAATTTGTTGCAAGTGTCTAGCGATCGAACGAAGCCTCCAGACTGACCCCAACCTAAAATTTTCTATTGAAATCCAATCCAAGAAAATGATGCTGAATTCACGCTCGCGAAATTTTCTGCGTTTTAACAGTACCGCGGACTTTATATACCTTTTCACACAAAGGTCTCCTCAAACGGATCGGTCGTAAATTAGCATTTTTATTAAGGTTAAATACGTGCACATGGTGATAAAACTACAGTTGGCTTCGCACCCCGTTCGCTCGCGATGAGTTTTCCAAGTTTTCTAGATGTGGAAAGTAAACTGACAAAATTATATAAAGTAAATTTTAGTACTGTGATTTAACAAATAAGCCTGACTTCTCGGACGCTATGCTTGCGAGATTTATTTCACTATATCTCGCGATCCCCCGTAAAACTTCCTCCGTAAATCTCCTCAATCATAAATTTCTGCTTCCGAAATAGTTTTTACCGTAAGCATGTGAAACACGCTTGTCCGTTATGTGCACATGCAATATAGTGCAGTGCACTGTACGTATTCTAGCTATCAGCATACGGTGGACACATAAAAAGAGTTGGAAAGGCGAGCTGCGTGGTGCAGTGGTAAAGTGTTCGCTTAAGAATTCGTTGGCTAGGAGTTCGATACCGCTCTGGAGGCCCGCTTTTCCAGCTGCTAAGTAGAAAGGTCTGAAGTCCCGGTTCCTACCTGGACTGACACTTACATTTTAGGATTAGCGTAGCCTACTGGGCATAAAGGTGTGCTTATCAGAATAAAAAATAGCCTGTTTGAGTTTTAAGCATTGTTTTCCAACAAGAACCACTAGCTACTTTATCATGATATGGGTTAGAGGCTAGAAATTTTGTTTTATTTTCCCAAAATGACCATAATAGAGGCCATACTTTTAAATTAAGAATGCCTAAATCGCGTTCAAATCCACGTCGCTTTCGTCCAAGTCATGTGATGAGTTGCCATTAATAAAGGCTTCAAATAATAAAAATTTTAGCAATCTCTTAAGACACACTAACTTAACCAGTTTTTTTCATTCGACCGCAATCTTTAACGTAAGATAAGCAAATATAAGTGAGGATACCAACCCCCTTTTTGCTTCATTACAGTTTATTCCTTTAAATATGCATTTCTACTGTGCGTAATAGCCTCTGCGACATACATGTCTTGATGAATAAACTTTCATCTGTCTGTCTGTGTCTATCAACCAACCTCTTGCGATTGCGTTAACAAAAGAATTTCAACTTTAAGCCCTATTCATACGTGCAAGTTTTTACTGCGAGAACTTGCAGTGCAAATTGCACGCAGAACTTGCATTTTTTCGTCAGCCAATGAGAAAGTAGACGTAATAATTGCAAGTGCAAGTTGCAGCTGCAAGTTCTCGAAGCAAAATTTTGCTCGTGTGAAAGGACTTTAGGCATCATGCGAATAACCTTCATCGTCCTAGCTATGTAAATTCCTTTTTCGTTGTCTGTTGCCTAAACGTGACTTAGAAACATAAAAAATATGTTATTATACTAACGTCAAACTACAGGCTTAAAGTGAAAGGTAGAAAAATTTTGAATGACATGCAGGTGCTGTTCTATATGCGTATTGCATCGCACAGTCAAAATTAGGAGTGGAAGTTCAAAATATAACATAAGCTTATTTTGGAAAGCAGAAATTGGTGTTATTATAAAGCTAGTACTTAATTCAAAGTTCAAAAATTAAGTGAAATCTGCATTGAATGTAAATTGGAAAGTCCTATCCTACAACAAGCCACTACTGTTGTACATCCTTTCTTTCAATATGGTTTTTGTTTTTTAAAGATAAAGTTTAAGAAAAAATTAAAACAAAAATCACATAAGTACTTTTCAAAAGTTTAAAACGCGGTTCATTGATTCACAAGTTCAAGTACACTAGCGACTGTCATGCGGGAATCACGCTATAACGGGGAGAGGTGGATGGGCGGGTCACGACTTGTCCCATGTTCGACCTAAGATTAGGGCTCTATTTCGAAATAACAGACAAAACGCAAATCATAATAGAACCGTAGCTAATTCAAAAATTTAAAATTCAAATTCCAGTATCATATTATTAATAATGGCAGTCAACAGGACAATTTGGATATGTTTCCTCAGTACTCACTAAAAAATATACTTAAAACTAAGTAAAACTGTTGCCGAATTAAGTGTCGGTTTTACTTACTATGGTGCTTGGCAAAGTTTTACTTCATTTTAAGCAAACACAATTTTTTAGCTTTACATTTGCTTAATTAATCAGCAAATGACAGCAGTAGTTTTAATTATTTACATTATTTGAGCAAAGATTTATTCTATATTTAACACACTTATACTTTAAAAAGTTAGCAAAATATAACTATAGTAATTTTAAGTAGTGTTTTTGCAGAGTACCAATTAAAGTCTGAGATCTAAACCATTTCAGGCCCAATAAACTACGACATCAATCTACATTGAAAAAAGTCAAAGGTGAACCAAAGCAATGTTTCTGCAACCCAACCATTTTCATTCAGCAAATAACGGCGTAAAGGAACAAGGGTACCATCTTAATACAACCAAAAGTACACGGGGCACTAGATTAGACCGGGGCGTTGCAGCCTTAATTGCAGGCACACAGCCGTCTGCGATTTATTGAAACCGGAACCAATTTTATCGACACGGAGTGCTTTTACAAAACGTGATATTTTAGCAGGCGACGCACGATACGGCTTTTCTGTATAAAGTCTGCCTTGGTTCGCTGTACAAGCGTCACGGCCCATGTCACAATACGGGCCCGCCTTCTGAAAGATGAAGACATGTGGGGACTTAGACTTGGAAGGTTTAGACATAGGCTTGGTTTACACTGTAAAGCTGGTGAGATTGACTACGATGGATTTAAATTTGACACAGGCGTTCGCTTATGTTCAGGCTAATGTTTTGGCTTGGCCTTTACACCTTGTGGGCAGGCAGGCCTCTCATGGTAGAGTTAATATATGTTAGGTTCACCATGTAAGCTCAAGCAATTATAAATGCATCGCACAGAACATGAAATGATTGATTCATTTAGCTTGTATTCAACCGCTAAAGATATGCAGTAATAACTGGTATCTATAGGTGTTAAACTTTATTTGCAGATTTTGCTAAGAAATACTGTTTTTAGATATTCTTTAACTGATTGAAACTAAATAAAAGATCAATTGCTGTTCGATAATGGCAGGCTTGTTTGGCAGACATAGATTTAGTCTAGGAGGTCAAACAACCTGTGGTTTAATACTAACTTTTCAGCTTGACACGTGCACTTTTCCTTGCCGCAAGCCTATTTTAAACCTGCACTGTAAATTTTTAGTGAGTTGATTTTAACTCAGAATGAGCTGAATCCACTCAGAGGTTGGTAGCTCTAAGGTCTTTCAGAACACAGAATTCTTAACTGATTGAACTTTTATTCTGAGTTATTAATCAACTAACCCAGAATTATATTTGCTCGGAATGAGTTAATGTTTACTGTTTTTAATTTTACAAGGACAAAGTTCTCTTTCTGAGTTAAATTAATTAGCTCGTGAGAATTTACAGTGTAAGTATATAAATTGAAACATGAAATCAGTATATAATTTTCAACTTTAACAGGCTTTGTATCACGCAGTTTACCAGTTGACTTCACTGGATCTTTCATTCAACATGCAACCGGAGGTGAAAAATACCGGAGTCGGAGCTGGAGGTCAGAAAAACTTGCCGGAGCCGGAGGTGAGGCGAAGTTAGGTAGCAAAAATGATTATTAGTTAATTTTAGCCGATATCTGCAATATGTTGTTAAGTTGGTGGTTTTACACTTATTTTCTTCGAAATTCCGGAAGTTCTTTCTGAAATACTTACGAAATTGCCGGAACCTCGGGTAAAAATTCTACCGGAGCCGTAGCCAGAAGCCGATTTTCTGCCGCAGCCGCACTCATAATATTTCTGATACTTAAGAAAAAATTTCTTGTTATATAACAGAAAAGTTTTCAAAAAAGTTTTGAAATAAAGCCTGAAAATTAACGTTTTCCAGTTATTTTTAGAAAAATTGTCTTAAATATCAGAAAAACTTTACAAATTTGCCACAGAAAATACTTTTCTGAATAAATTCAGAAATACTTTTTTGTGTGCAGAACCGGAGGCAGACCTACGGTTGTACCCTGCTGGCAATATCGATTTTTCTATAAAAAATGGTATCACAGTGGTGAAATTGTTTCCCTGTTTAGGTAGAAATCGGGTCTCTTGGCTTTAAGGCACTCGTTATCACTGCTCCGTTATAAAGGTATCAGATATTTTATTTACAACCTAAAACCAAAGCAAGTCAAAAGTCGATTATCATCGACCTGTTCCTGTCGAGGGGACAAACAGCCTATACCAAATAAATTTATCAGACCATAAAAAGAATATAGGAAACTGCCCATCGGGAGACGGGAGACCTGGTGACTTATAGACTGGAAAACTTAGGCTTATGCTTAGGTTTGACATTGGTTAACTTTAGGTTTAGATGTAGGCTTAGGTTTACACTCAGATTAAATAGGCTTTATACTGATTACGCAGGCCTCCATAGTTTACATGTCACAACGAAATGATTTTAACATTTCAATCGATTAAAACAAACAACACATAGCTGGCACAGACTATGGAAAAATAGGTTTTTTTTCACCGATTGTCTTTGTTTTGGAGTTCGGCGCAACAACTTTTCAAGCACGCACTACGCAGCGGACTCGTTTTACAGAAATGTTCTCTTTGTGCCACCAGCGAATCACATGCTTTCGGAAATGCGTCTCGCATAACATCACAACTAAACTGTTCCGAGGCCAATTTCGTTTCGTGCAATCCTAAAATATTAGCAATATAGTAATTATGCAGATATATTATATATTTATTTTATTTATATATTCTACATATCAGACATTGAACGCTTTCACACATAGAGTATACTATGAGCAACTATATAATTGCAATTTTACAACTTCGAATTGTGACATAAATTCTCGAGCAGAATACGTTAATATCAAAGCCGGTAAATAGTTGGCATACCAGAGCTAAGAGGTCAATAATAAAATCTAAACAATACCATGAGCAAGGTATTTTAAAAGAAATACATAATTTGGAACATTTTACAGATTTAAATATAGACTAGGACCGCAAATGATATTTTAAGCAAAAAGATGGTGTTGGAGGTGTGGTGCCTCACAAGTAGCTTAATTTTCCTGTCAATTTCAAGCATGGTCTTTGCAGAGGTGCACAAACTTAATTTTTGTGTTATGATTAACTAATGCAAAAATGGGCCTTATTTGTCGCTAACTTCGCTCGCAAGTTTTTTTCCATGTTCTTACCTAAGTACTTGACTTACATATAAATTCACACTGCAGCAAACTAAGGTAAGAACAGATCTAATGGAAGCCAGGGTTTGAAAACCTTACCTGATTTATACAAGACTAAAACTCGTGTCTAAAGTACAAAACACATTTTGCGTTTCTACACAAGCGTTTCTGTTGATGAGAAAAGAGCGTTTTGACATATGCGTAATGACGTTTGTTAGTTTAAACTTCATAAAGTAAAACATTTCAATTGACAACAGAGCCAGAAACCTCTTGACTTGCAAACAGAATGCAATACGCTTTATGCGTTTTGAAACAACCGCTTCTATTCATGAGAGAATAGCGTTTTGACACACGCATAATAGCGTTTGTTTAGGTGAAATTTGTAAAGTAAAACGATTGAACCCAGAGTTCATTATACAGTCACTGTGTCAGAAACCTCTTGACTTTCGAATTACACAACATTTAAGTAATTGTATCAAAAATACACAACGCTTCTCGCGTTTTAAAACAAGCGTTTCTATTGATAAGAAAATAGCGTTTTGACATACATGTAGCATTTGTATAGTTGAAATTTTATAAAGTAAAACGTTCCACTTACAATAGATTCAGTGGGTCAGTACCTCTTGCCTTGCGAAAACCAAACGTTTAAGAAATCGAGTCAAAAATACAAAGCGCTTTATGTGGTATGAAATAATCGTTTCTATTGATGAGAAAATAGCGTCTTGACATACGCATAATAGCGTTTGTTTAGTTGAAAATTTATAAAATAAAACGATCCTATTGTCAATAGATTCAATGGGTCAGAATCTCTTGACTATTGAAATACGCAACGTTTAAGAAATGTAGTCAAAAATACAAAGCGCTTTATGTGTTTTGAAACAAGCGTTTCTATTGATAAGAAAATAGCGTTTTGACATACGTGTAGCGTTTGTTCAGTTGAAATTTTATAAATTAAAGCGTTTCAACTCAGAGTTCATAATACAGTCACAGGATGACATAAGCATAACAGCGTTTGTTTAGGTGAAATTTGTAAAGTAACACGTTTTAACCCAGAGTTCATAATACAGTCAATGGGTTAGAAATCTCTTGACTTGCGAATCACGCAACGTTAAGAAATCGTGTCAAAAATACAAACCGCTTTATGCGTTTGAAACAACCGTTTCTATTGATGAAAAAATAGCGTTTTGATATACGCGTATCGACGTTTGTTTACTTGAAACTTCAAAAAGTAAAACATTTCAGTTAACAACAATCAGAAAACTCTTGATTTGCAAATAGAATGCAAAACGCTTTATGCGTTTTGAAACAACCACTTCTATTCATGAGAAAATAGCGTTTTGACATACGCATAATAGCGTTTGTTTAGGTGAAATTTGTAAAGTAAAACGATTGAACCCAGAGTTCATAATACAGTCACGGTCAGAAACCTCTTGACTTGCGAATTACGCAACGTTTAAGAAATCGTGTTATAAATACAAAACGCTTCATGTGTTTTGAATCAAGCGTTTCTATTAATAAGAAAATAGCGTTTTGACATACGCGTAGCGTTTGTTTAGTTGAAAATTTTAAAGTAAAACGTTCTACTGACAATAGATTCAGTGAGTCAGACCCCTTGACTTGCGAATTACGCAACGTTTAAGAAAGCGTATCAAAACTACAAAGCGTTTTATGTGTTTTGAAACAACAGTTTCTACTGAAGAAAAAATAGCGTTTTGACATACGCAGAATAGCGTTTGTTTAGTTGAAAATTTATAAAGTAAAACGTTCTACTGACAGTAGAGTCAGTGGGTGGGAACCTCTTGACTTAGGAATTACGCAACCTTTAAGAAATCGTGTCAAAAATGCAAAACGCTTCATGCAGTTTGAAACAAGCGTTTTTATTGATAAGCAAATAGCGTTTTGACATACGTGTAGCGTTTGTTCAGTTGAAATTTTATAAATTAAAACGTTTCATCACAAAGTTCACAATCCAGTCACAGGGTCAGAAATCTCCCGACTTGCAAATTACGCAACATTTAGTGATTGTGTCAAAAATATTAATCGCTTTGTGTCTTGGAACAACCGTTTATATTGATGAGAAAATAGCGTTTTGACATACGCATAATAGCGCTTGTGTAGCTGAAAACTTATAAAGTAAAACGCTTTTATTGGCAATAGAGTTAGGGTGTCCGAACCTAGTGACTTGCAAACTACGCAACGCTAAAGAAATGAGTCAAAAATAATTGTTTTGAAACTAGCGTTTCTATGACAATGTTTTGACATAAGCGTAGCGTTTGTTTAGTTGAAATTTTATAACGTAAAATATTTCAATTGATAATAGGGTCAGAAACCTTTTGACTTGCAAATTATGCAACGTTTAAGAAATCGGGTCAAAAATACAAAGCGTTTTATGTCTTTTGAAGCAACCGTTTCTACTGATTTGAAATTCGCATTATAGAGTTTGTTTGTTTGTTTTGTTTAAAATTTATAAAATAAAATGATTCCAATAACAATAAGGTTAGAATTCTCTTGACTCGGAGATTATGCAACCTTTAAGAAATCGTGTCAAAAATACAAAGCGCTTTACGTGTCTTGAAACAACCGTCTCTATTGATGAGAAAATAGCGTTGGTTTAGATGCAATTTTATAAAGCAAAACGTTTCAATTGACAATACAGGCAGTGTATCGGAAACCACTTGACTTGCATATTAAGCAACGTTTAAGAAATCGTGTTAAAATACAAAACGCTTTATGTGTCTTGAAACATCCGTTTCAATAGATAGAAAGCAACGTTTCGTCAAACGCATAATAGTGTTTGTTTAGTTGAAATTTTATAAAGTAAAACATTTCAATTGACAAAAGGAATAAAAACCTCTTGACTTCCAAATTACGCAGCCTTTAAGTAATCGCGTCAAAAATACAACACCCTTTTTGTGTTTTGAAACAAGCGTTTGTATGGATGAGAAAATGCCTTTTCGACATACACTCGTGAAAGCGTTTGTTTAGTTAAAATTTCAAAAGTAAAATTTTTCAACTCAGAGTTATCAGTAGTGTAAAATGCGTCATAAAATAAACGTTTTCTAAAATTTGATGAGTCGCAATGGATCTGTCACGAGTTAAGGGGTTGTTGAGCCGTGTTATTCAATATTTAAACTAACCATTCGAAGCCGTAGTGCACTGTGTTGACGAAATACACTCGCGTTGCGTTAGATATATTGGAATATCAGGATTGCACGAATTCTTTTCTAAATCACATTTAGCGCAGACGTTGCTAATTTGACGGCATTGATATACTAACGCAGGCCTTGCTTTAGAATCTGAAAAATAATAAATCCAACTGAAACTTATCGGTACCGTGGCCAAATGGTGTTCAGGAAACCTCCATAGCCTTTCGATAAAATTAATTAGGCACACCTTATTGAAATATTAGCACTATTAGAAAATTACATTCGAAATCAGGGTTTGTATTGAAATAATTCTTTTGTTGCTTCTAGACTGTAGAACTGGTTGCGGGCCAGAGTTTTTGGGTCATACCGTACCGTAAAAATATATTTCAAAAACGAAAGTAAAAAGTAAAAACTGAAAATACAATAAAAATGAATATACAGACACTAAAAACAACGAGAATAATTAATACATTAAAATGAAAGAAAGAACTCGTCGCTATACATCCTATGATTTGAAAGCGAAATTTTTTACAAACTGAGATGAACAAGGGCGGTAGCTACGCTTCCAGTCAGAAAACTTTTCCGAGACCATAATAAGGTCTGAGTTTGATTCGACTCGCCAGAGTCAAACGTGCGACTTAGGGAGTCGAATGTGACTGTGGTGGAGTCGAATTTGACTCAGTTTGAGTAGTCCCGTAGAGCCTATTTCGGAGAAACTCAGTTTGACTCACCATTTTTTGCAGTGTATGTAATGGTTTGCCCTGTCAACTGGCCATAGGTGCCACACACAGTTCAGAATACATGCTCAAATGATACATTTGGTTGATACATAAAAGATAGAGTGCCAGCGTACAAAATATATTTCTTACATTTAGTACGCCATACGTCTGTTTAATTATAGCTTTTAACCTCACTGCATCTTCGGCAAAATTTTCGTTAATGTAGACTTAAATTTTAAACACTTTGACTACAATTATTGTTTATTTTTTCAACATAAAATGTCCTACTCATGGGATAATCTCCATATAATTAAACGCTGGAATGCTCCACATACGCAATTTGGACAACTTTTCAGCATTGTTTTCTTTTCAATATTTTCTTAGAACAAAAACGTGATCGTTCTGTGAAGAGAATCTTTGCATACAGATTGTTGTACATTCGTTTATATTTGCGCATTGCGCGAACCCAGCTGACTAGTACATTATTAAAGCTTTACTTACACCGTTTTCCATTGTTACATCGAGTATGCAGTGCACATTCTTCAAACGAATAATATATTTTTCCCGTCGTTATTGATACATTACATTGATTTCCAAGACATGGAATACATTCTTCGACCGATTCGTTGCAGAAATACCCGTAGACTGCTGAAAAACAACAGTTTTTGTAGGAAATTATTGGATAGTTTTCAGTTCGTTTCACAAGTTTTTTTGGTCGTATTGGCTTTCAAGCCAACGTGACAGCAGCGTCCAATAGAATGTAGGCATTAAGTAGTACACAACAAGCATTTTTATGCAAATGATCTCCGGTCCATGTGGAAACTATAAATATATAGTAGCTTTGGACTTCAGACCTAACTGGTGCTTAACAGTCTTCCCACATGAATATTTTCTATTTTATATGAGATCTGAGCCGAAATTCTCAAATTTGTATAGCACATATCCTCAGCAATAGCAAGAGTGGATCAGGACAAGAGTGTGCAAATCTTGGGTTCGGCATGGTACAAAATGTACCACCGGGCGTTGCGTTTTTGGCCGGCCCTCCTTGTTTAGAGGGAGGTCGCTATCGCACGAATACCACTAAATTAAACTGTAAGAAGACCATGTTTGACGCCGCATACGTAAAGTGTTATGGTTCACACCGGTTGTACTCCCCTCTAAAATAAAAAGGGGTTGGGAAAATACGCACAACGCGTGCCAGATACTTTCTTTTCTACACAGAATGTACCCAGTTGAATACTCTTGTTGAAGTATGCATCATCCACTCTTGGTAATAGTGATGGGTTTTCAAATTCACAAACTCTTACAATTACGAGTCTTAAACTTGGTACAGAAATATCGTAATTGAAATCTGAAATATATGCTGAATTTTTGAAACTCACCGTTCTGTGTGAGTCGAGAAGCTACAAGATCTATCAGCAACTGATGATATGTACAACACATATTTGAGAATACGGGCACTGATTTAAAGGTTTTGAACCTTGAACTTATACGATGAAAAGCATTAAGCTTACACAGTTGTTGTTGATTGCACGATGTGTTACGCATGCACTCTTGCGGAGAACGGTACGTTGTAAGCTCAGGTCGGCATTCTCCCATATCTTCTCGACATAAATTGCACATATTATGCAACGTGCATTGAAATCTTGTCCGTGGAGCTGAAAGATCAACTAAAACATTTTTTGACTTTAAAACAAAAATTATGCAAAGGTTTTTGTCTGTGAAATTAAATTTTAAAATAAGAACAAAGTAATTCGTCGCTAAAATGGTCCATGTAAAGATCAGAGGCGGAACGTTAAACAAAAATTATGCAAAAATTTTCGCCTGTGAAATTAAATTTTAAAATAAGAACGAAGTAATTCTTCGCTAAAAGGGCCCATGTAAAGATCAAAGGCGGAACGTTAAACAAAAATTATTCAAAAGTTTTGGTCTGTGAAATGAAATTGAAAATATGAACGAAGTAATTCTTCGCTAAAAGGGCCCATGTAAAGATCAGAGGTGGAACGTTTTCTGTGTTGCACTAGTATAGAGAAAGCTTAAGTATTAGACTAATTTTTTGCTTGGCTTGGCTTAGGCTTACGTTTAGGCTTAGGAATAAACTCATTCTTACGTTTAAGCTTAGGCTTTAGGCTTAGTCTTATGCTTAGGAATATGGTTATAATACTATTCCGCCCTTGTTCTTTACATTGGCCGCTGCATGTAACAGTATAGCGGCTCCAAAAATGTCAAGAGATTAAGCGGGTTGGTATTTTACCTGTTTCACCAGCAGCTTCCAATGTATTTACAAAGGAAATGAGCCCCATCGGCAGGGTGTAACCGGATATCACTTTCCGTTTCTGGTAAAAATAAGCGCCTGTTTCCGTTTCCGTTATGGAAATAACGGTAATTCTGTTACAAGTTATAAATCACGGAAATATCTTGCAATATTATATATTCAAAATAAAATAAAATTACGAAATTCATCTAAAACCATCCGCCAAATTTT
The DNA here is from genome assembly GCA_030248215.1 of Enoplolaimus lenunculus. Lineage (NCBI taxonomy): Eukaryota > Metazoa > Nematoda > Enoplea > Enoplida > Thoracostomopsidae > Enoplolaimus > Enoplolaimus lenunculus. The sequence continues at coordinate 49,233 of JASANG010002910.1, read as the reverse complement.
CTTTAAAAAATTTTGAAATACCACAGGCAATTTGCACGCCTCCATTGTGTTGGCAGAAAAATAAAACATATTTGAAATTTTTTATACTTTTATATCAATATTCCGTTTCCGTTATTTTTACTATCCGTTTACACTCTGTATACCTGCCCTATCTCTGGTTACGAACGCGACTCACAAGCTATAGAGCTTTAACAACATCCATTTATGGCCATTTCATGCAGTATATATTTTAGAAAGTTTTCAACATTTTCGAATCTTGTACAGTTCTCTCACATTTACGCTAAACGCTTTGAACAGGCTTTAAGCTTATGAATTGGCCAAGGTTTAAGAAAAAGATTTCTATGCCTAATCCTGAGCCTTTGCCTAAGCCTGAACCTTTAATGTGGGCGGAAAAGTATACATGAGCGCAATGTTTTTTGTACAATTGGGAGTAAAAATATTTGCACTGGTTTACTTACCAGGTCGTTGACATTTCGTTGCATTAATACAATCTTCTGGGTACGAAAACGATCTCGTCGCAGGATCGCAAGGACGCGTACTTGTTTCAGGACCGTCACATTTGCTACAAATCCCAATTGAATCGCATTGCCAAAATGCACGATTTTCACCTTAAATTTAAATTATAAGTAAATTTTTAGCAGTCATTTTTGGTTTTAAAATTTAACAATTTTATCGAAAAAGAATTCTTTTGAATTTACAACTTTAACAAAAAAAATGCAAAAATAACATCCGTAAACCATGTACCATGGTGTAGCCACATATCAATTCCGCTGCCCGTTAAAATCAGTATCCGTTTCCGTTTTAATTGATCACTATCCGTTTGCGTTTCTCTTATATTTACTATCCGTTTTGCACACAACTACAATCGTTCAAGCTCATGGGTCAAGCGACGAACAGGTAAGTAACAGGGTACAACCGGAGGTCTGCGTCCGGTTTCGGCTGCGGCAGAAAATCGGCTTTCGGCTCCGGCAATTTCGGTACTGAAATTTTGCATAATTTTGTTGAATAATTTCCGAATTTCGCAGAAAATTAACGCAAAACCAAACAACTTAACGCCATATTGCAGATATTGGCTAAAATTGACTAATTACCATCATTTTTACTACATAATTTCTACTCACCTCAGGCTCCGGTATTTTTCACGTTCGGTTGCACCCTGGTAAAACACAGTTGCTTGCCAGAAGCTCACAATGTGTTTTATCTAAATGGCTGTATGGTACGAATCCACAGCACTTTGATTTAAAAACTTTTGGCCAATTTTAAACGCACTGAAATATTAAGTGCCGTTCTATGAAATTTGAAAAATTTTAAAGCACAGAAAACATCGTTTTCCACCCGAAAATCAATAAATTTGACAACGGATTGGCGTCTCAAAAATTTTAAAAATATTAAAATTAATATTCATTTCTGATTTGAACATTTTTATGACACAAACATGAAACTAAACTGTGCTGATACCTTCTGATCGTTTGACAACGTTAATATTTTGACAAAACGAATATTTTTCACAGTCTTCAAGTGTATGAAATAGCGGAATTCGTGGCTTGCAATTCGTTTTGCACAACCGGCATTTGTGTCCGCCGACACCATTGATACATTGAAATTTAGAAGTAACTATAACAATCTAAATTTACATTATACATTTAAGTCTAATGTTAACTATAAGGGTATTCCCACTAAACCTACCAGAGCCTTAACTTATCCTGATCCTAAAATATTGACTCTAAGCTTCAGTCTATAAAGCGTTTCAGTTACTTTAGGAATATGCTAATTCTTACGCTTAGGCTTAGGCTTAGGCTTAGTAATATGCTTATAATACTGTTCCGCCCCTGTTCTTTACATTGACCGATACTGTTAACAAACCACAAATTTTACGTTTACCACGAGATTTTGTTTCCAGACCCGGAAGGGAATTAATGCAATATGTATGTTTTACAGTCATATATACTGTAGTGACCTGAATAAGACGGGGGACTGATATTTATTTGGCCTCTCTAGACGGCACCCTCCCTTTTGTTCGGTTGCGGACGGTTATTTATTTTCAGCCCACCCTACGCCAGCCGTTCGTTACTTATCCGGTATTGCAACTATCCGTTGAATTCTCTTGTGTCAAAAGCTTGATCGATAATCCAAGGTTGTACTTATATTACTTTCAAAATTTAAGTGCACTTTAAAGTTTCGAACTCACCTTTATTTGTTCCTGGTGTCAGTTATGCGCTACAATTAGGGATAATTGACATTTCTGGACTGTAATTAAGGTTTAGGGGCTCTATCCGCTTTACGGACTCATACATACATATATAATATATACATATATAAAATATATATATACATATACAATATATACATATCTTTGGAATAAAATGGCACGTTGTGGGTGATTGAACTATCACAAACGTTCAATTTATCTAAAGGATTTTACTTTTTTGCTTGCTGCAAAATTCTGCCTGCGGTGTCAGTTTTGAGTTTTAAAGGCTGTTCAGATATTAAGCATACTGGATGACTTGATTAGCCTGACAGCGACTGATCTGCCATTGAAAACTTACTTCCACACTCAGTAACCCTTTCGCAACGAGATTTTGACGGATAATAAGTTGATGAACAATGTGAAGCTTGGCACGGCTGACATATTTTACCATTCACGTACTGTGGATTGCACTGATACGAAGGTATACCTATAACCAATGATAAATAGTCACATTTTCAAGTGAACACTAAAGTTTTAAACAAATAAAATGTATAATTGCTACACTGTAAGTATCCAATGAATTGATTTTAACTCAGAATGAGTTGATTCCACTCAGAAGTGTGAGCTCTGCATTAGGTCTTTCAGAACTCAGCATTCTGAATTGAATGAACTGATTTTGAGTTAAATAATTAATTCACCCGGAATTAAATCGAACTTAGAGCGAGTTAATGTTTACTGTTTTTAGCTCAGAAGCAACCTCGAAATAACTAATTCGCTCTCTGAGTTGATTAATCAACTCACTGGAATTTACAGTGTAGAATGAAAAATGAAACACCTGAAAAGTTATGGGATATTGGGGACTGGTATAGATTTAAAGGTGTGTCGTCCAAATAACTTGAGCTGGTTTGAACAATAAATAACAGTCCGGAACCGAATAGCGAGTTATAAGTAGCTTTAAGAAATGCGAAACAAATATCAGTCATCTTCTTATTCGGGTCAGAATAACGTCAAGGTCCCTGATTGGTTTCGAATTTTTGCAGGATATTCAATTTTATACCTGCTCTGAAACGGTCATTTAGCATAACTTTTAAATTTGTATAAAAATTTACAAAATGTTTTAAAACTTGCAATTTGCAATACAATCTCGTTCGGTTACAAACGTTGCTGGATTCCGGCAACTTTCCGGATCAGTCGTTGGCAAACACGGCGTTGCAAACGACTCATCACAGTAAAAACACGTTTTTGCAGCTAAAATTTAAAAAAATACCAAAAAAACTATTTGAAACACATAAAACGAGAAAATTATAAAAAAAATTTAATATAAATTTATTTGTTAAATCAAGAGTCGCTAATGACGCTCGACAAGAGTGTGCAACTGAACAAATATTCCGTGGTACTAAATGTACCACCGGGTGTTGCGTTTTTGGCCGATCCTACATTATTCTGGAGAGGGGTAGTTAAACGCTTGAATAATGGAATACGCATGGATTTCAAAAGTATAAAAGGCAGGGTTCAACCGAAATTATTATTCCGGCCGCAATTCTTGCAGAAATTCAATTCCTGTTCTTGTTCCTGTTTCTGCATTCAGAGATGCGAGAACCGGAATTTTTACGGTTTCGTGTAAAATTATTCATGAAAATTTGAATATTGGAAACTTAGTCTTTGAAAAAGTGTTATTTCGAAAAGTGTTTTTGCAATTAGTTCAATTGTGTTAATAACTCGGTAGGGGGTTATCAAAACTAAGAGAAGTAGCTGAAAATTTGTTTAAACCATTTTTGTTTTTTTTTTTTTGTTCTTTTCCTGTTCCGGCAAAATCTTGCCCCTGTGGGAACCCTGATAAACGGAACAACTTTCCTATATTAAATAATTTCAACATCTGAAATTGAGAGAACTGTTCAACAGTGTACTTTGATAAACAGGACCGGAGTAGCCACCCACCTATACCCCCATTTGGGGTGACACCCCTAAAGGCACCCCAACACTAACTGGTTGAAACAAAAACCGCCGAAGTTTCGAATTTGCGTCTGGCTTCTAGCTCGCTTCGCTCGCGAGTTAAGTTTAGTTGCACGTTTATGCAACTACATTTACTAGTATTTTCTAATAACCAAATTGAGCGTATGTTTATTTTACCTTGAGCACGGGTATTTTTGCTGAAAAACACCACTGCCGTAGACAATAAGTATACCTTAAAATAAAGCAAATATAACAAGAATCTAATAATTATTTGAGTCATAGTAGGTAAAAACTTTCTAAAAATATAAGGATACAAAGCAAGGTTTATATACCGCCTGTAGTTGGATGTGCCACTCTTAAATATATTTCAACCTAAAAACTAAAACAATACTAAAACCAAACCTAAACCACACCTTAAGGGAGTCCCCGGCTCCGCCTAGTATCTCTTAGAACCTAGTTAGGCTCAGGCGTTGCTAAACAGCGTAAAAATAGTATAACCTATGCGTTGCGGCTATGTCCGCAGTGTTAGTACTCAGGGGCCCTGCGTGGCCATTAATTAAATATTTTTGTTGGCGTGGTGCGTCAAATGTCTTAGCTAGGGGTTTTGGTTGTCACGGTAATGTTTGCATTTTGTTTTGTACGGTGTGAGCTGGTGACTTTAGTTGAACAACAGGGTTAATAAGTATATCGTAGTTGACGTGCGGAAAACACCTAAAACAAGGGAACTTTCGGCACAACCAGCGTGAATAAGGTCGGCAGTTAAGCATATTACTCGTTTACTCGTTGTGTTATTCGGTGCTTGTACTTCACGGTTATAGCTTTAATACGGTGTTGGGGGGAATGAAAGGGGAAACTGACTGCACTTCTGAATCAGAGCGATATAGCGTCATTGGAAAACGGACGTAAACGCGGAGTTGGTGGTTTCAAACCGTAACCGAAATCACGATCGATTCCCACCGCCGATTTTAAAGATATTGAAAGTAAAAAAAATTTTCCATTAACCCTTTCTCACATGAATATTTTTTGTTCATTAATCGAACATCGGACTGTCAAACAGGTAGCATAATAGCATCCCCAATCAGCTAAGTACCTTGACATTGACATCAAAGACGCACTCAAGTTTCCTGCAGATTCGGCGCTTAGTCTAGCATCCAAGACTAAATATTCCAGCATCCTACCTTGGCTAAATCTCGTGTGAACACTAAAGACGTGAAGCGTACGAGTACATCAGAGGGAATCGCTTTTCGGCAATTTTAAGCTAATCAGAACATAATGGCTGCACATTGCTAGAATACTTTCTTTCTTACCCCCCGGTAGTGAATGATTCCCCCACAAGTGATGACTCGAATAGGCTCAGGCTTTGTGGTTTAGGCTTGCTAGAAACCAGAAAAAATAAACAAATGTTTGGGAACTGTGGGAGAAGATTTTTTGCTTTTTTAAAACTAGCGTCGAGGCAAGTATATACGCTGTAAATTCCAATGAGTTGATTGATCAATTCAGCTAGCGAGTTGGCTATTTCTGAACTAATATCAGTAAAACATTAACTCACTCTGAGTTGAGTTGATTCTCACTCTGAGTTAAGTTGACTCCTGGAGAGTTGATGAATAAATTTTCTCAGAATGAATTGAATCAACTCAGAATTGTGAGTTCTGATAGTCCTAATTCAGACTGAGTGATTCAACTCCATTCTGAGTTAAAATCAACTCACTGAAAATTACAGTGTAAAATATTGTAGCAAAACCAAACCGACAGTTGTTTCGCGCAAATATTAACCTTGACACCATTTTTACTTTATATGGAATACGTTAAATAGATTAGTTTCGCGATGCATAACAAACCAATTTGTTAACCTTCACAATTCCGATTGATATTTTATGGATTGAATTTTAAAAAAAAACTATTTTAAGTGTTGTACGAGAACAAAATTTGATATAAACTTTCTTTTACACGCCCCTGTCTATCGATGTCCTTTATAAAATACCAAACGGATGAGAAGGTGTTTTTTTGATATTCTCAAATCTCAAATATCCAACAAAAAAAATTGACGAAACTTTTTTTGTAAATAATTTAAAATGATCATAAATTTGCTGCAAGTAAGAAAAAAACATTTGTTTCTTTTTGGTAGAATATGAAAAAATTTTACAATTTCAATATTATCATACTGAAAAAAGTTCACCAAAAAAATTACCAATAATATTAATGTCTACTGTGGAAAAATTGCGTAAATACACCCTTACAGAATACATAATCGCGTATTTTTATTGTCAGCTAAAATTAATGACTATGATGCTTTCAACAATACTAAAATCATATTCGATTGAACTCAAAATTTTTAGGCAGCGATTTGTTCGGGAAATGTTTTAAAATTGTTCATTTCATCACGAGGCGTTTATGGGTGTAGTCAGGATGTTGAAAAAGATGCGAGGAATTAACGTTGTATAAAAATTCTGCTAATGGACGTTTTCTGTACTTCAAACTGTCATACCGAGTCTTAGAATCCTTGAGACAAAACAGCGTTTAGAATGCCAAAATATTAAAACAAATTCAGTAGCTGGAAATCAGGGTACAACCGGTCTGCCTCCGGCAGAAAATTGGCCTCCGGTTCCGGATTTAACTCCGGTAGAATTTTTGACGGAGGTTCCTGCAATCTCGGTGTAAAATTTTGCATAATTTTGCAAAATTTAGCGGTTTTGGCCCGTTTACTTTTGTCACAGTTTTCAGGAAAGAATGTCAATTTTTCTTTAATGTTCGAAAGAGAAATATTTATAAAAAATACCGAAACATTCCGGTGAAAGAGCACCGGATTTATTACCGGAACTGGATAGTGAAAAATGCCTGAATTTACTACCGGAACCGGAATTCCGATTGCACCCTGGTGAGATGTTTTGAAATGTCTGCAAAATTGTGGTAAGCTTGGTTGAATATCCCGCAGACCGTCATATGATGCTAAATTTAGGGCATATTTCCTCAAGTCACATAAACATAGAAGCTAAATCAGCAATATTTTACTATATTGTTACTTTTCTCGCACAGTTTTATACAAGTCCTGCATATCATATAATTTCTATTGTTTTGGAATATACTATCATATTCGCATAAATGTTACGTTGTATCATGTGACATACACTGTAAAAAATGGTGAGTCAAATGGACTCTCTCCGAAATAGGCTCTACGGGACTATATAAACTGAGTCATATCCGACTCTGCCTGAGTCAAACGTGCGACTCCAGTGAGTCGAATTTGACTCTGGCGGATTCGAATTTGACTCAGTTTATGTAGTCCCGTAGAGACTATTTCGGAGAGAGTCAATTTGTCTAAACAATTTTTCAGTGTATGGCTGTATGTATATGTGGGGATCACTTGAGATAAATGATTTGTAAGCCAATGTCACGCGATATTTAGCATTTTGTAGTCATACCCGCTAGTGAATTATGTTGATGTACTGTAGTGACCCGAATAGGAGGGGGAGGTAATAAGAGGGAGCCTCAATTTTGAGTCCCAATCAATAGGAGTCGGTATCCCTAATAAGAGTCCGTAGACAGATAGAGTCCCTAAACCCAAATTAGACCATAAATGTTAATTCCTAATTATGGCGCATAAATGACTCCAGGCCAAATAAAGTTGAGTTCGAAACTTTAATGCGTACTTAAGTTTTGAAAGTAACGTTCCAAAGTATAATTTCGCATTATCACTCAAGCTTTTAATGCAAGGAAAAAACGTTTTATTCACCGATTAGGTGCAATACCAGATATAGGTATATCAGTAACGAAGGGTGGCGGATGGTGGTGACTACAGTAGAATCAACATGGACAAAACGTGTTCCGGGCTGCCCCAGTCATAACGTGTGCGCTGCAATAGCGGTACGGGCAACGCCATATTCCAGCACCACCGGCTGGGACAAATTTTATTGATCTACGGTATTTTCACCTTCCGTTTCCGCTGGTGTTAGCGGTTGCCAGCAACACCATGTCTTTAGCAAGAAATACTATGACATCAGGCATAAATTTACTTAATCGCATAAGAAAACCTTGTCGTTGGTAAACAGTTAGTAGTATATAAGCTACGAATAAAGGTAATTCCTCGTGTTACCAATATACACCCAGAATTTATCAAAAGGGTTGCAGCAATGCAGCCTACTGCAAAGGAAAATAACCGATTCCTAGCTTTTATATACAATGGCCTAGTAAACAATTATTCTTAAGCTTAACAGCCAATGCAACGAACAGGGGCGGAACATTATTATAAGCATATTCCTAAGCCTAAGCGTAAGAATGAGCTTATTCCTAAGCCTAAGCCAAACAAAAAATATTGTAAAGGAAGACCCACAGAAAAACGTCCCGCCTCTGATCTTTACATGGGCCAGCTTAAAGCATATGCCTACTCTGCAGCAGTTCCGCAGGAAAACTATCCGCCTAAACTTGTCGGTGACGCGAAAATAAGTAGTTTAAAACGTTTAATTTGCGAATTATACCAATATCTGTAGGAAGGTGTTGTTTAATCGTTTGGTTTTGTACGCTTAGATTTAGAAAACCTGTCGTCAAAATTGGTTCCAAATGTTAAAACGAAATGCGCCAAGCAAATAAATCTTGTAAAGCTAAAGGCTAAATTTCACCCCCGATATAGCGGAAACTTGCAGCAAAAATACTACGGAAGCCGGATGCAGAGGTCGATTTTTTGCCGGAACCGGAGGCAGACCTCTGATTGTAAGTATCCTGCTGGGCAGTATATACAATATCAGCCCAACGGAAACGAAATCAAAACGTTTATTGTACACGGAATCACGGACCACATGAACGCAGCAAAAATATGAAAATAACACAATAAGTTCGTTAAATGGAACCACTGCAATAGATTATATTTAATGTTGACATTTAAATATTTGGCCAAAATTAGGTACTTAATGGTATCACGACAATCGGTCGACCCGACAACTTGTAATTCAAAATTACATCTACTCGACAATTCGTCGTCCATCGTTATGTTTAGGTTTACGGTTACACTTAAGTTTACGCTTTGAACTATGCTTACACTTATTTATCGGGTTTGGGATACTATTGGTCGACAAGTTATCGGTCGACGAATTGTCGTAGATTCTTAGGTACTTTTTTCAAATTTCCTCTATATTTATAAATCACTACTCTTTGCATCATATATATATACGTTAGATCTTTACATAATAAAACACCTGAATTAAACAATATTCAAATCAAAAGTCCACTGTATTCAATTTCTTCCAATTTATACTTCTACTCGCTACTTTCAAACAACGACTCCCTGTGTTCGCTCAATAAACAGCATCTATGCGTAACAGCAGCCAGCAGGGCTTCCAAAACTTATCATATACCTATCGACTTTTGTACCAATATTAAATGTATGTTACTACTATAACTTTGAATTCAGACTAAAACTTTAAAGCAGGCTTTGAGGAAACACCTTTTGCTACAGATTAATAATCAGCAAAAAATCAAATTTTCTACAATGATACAGTACGACACCAGATGGTATTAATGGAAAATTATAGTAGCTTGAAATTTTCACTACAAAGTAAACAATTTTTTACAAATAAACATTTCACACAATCACAATCAGAAGGTTTGCTGGCGCATTCAAAGTTTACTTATTATTCAGATATTTTTCATGGCCATTAATAAATAATACAATAAATTAAATAAATATTTGTGTACACAATTTATAAATAAATCTGTTTTCAAATTTAACACACACTTGGTGGATTACCCCAACAGGGTATGATACAAGAGTGTGCAAATCCTGGAGTTCCACATGGTACAAAATGTACCACTGGGCGTTGCGTTTTTGTCCGACCACCCTTATTTAGAGGATGTCGCTGTCACATGCGATACCTCTAAACTAACTGTAAGCCGAACATTTTTGATGCTTGATACATAAAGTGTCACGGTTCGCACATGTTGCACCCCCTCTAAATAAGGGGTCGTAAAAATGCAACGCGTGCCGGATACATTTTGTACCATGCAGAACCCCAAAAATTGCACACTCTTGTAGTTTGCACTCTTGGCTACACTAACTTTAATTGAGCTTGATTTTTTGACTTAAGTCGACAATTTTGTTTACATTTGTAGCTTTTTTACTAAATCATAAATATTTCTTTTCAGCCGATTGCGAGCTGTAAACAACTTATTTCAACTTTTAAACGATCCTGTTAACTTCATGTGTCTGCAACCCAGCCATTGTGTAAACATAATCATGATAATTATCATCAAAAACAAACTGATACCGCGATAGATAATAGGAATCTGCATAGGAATGTAAAATTCGATATTTACAACAGACAAGAGACTACTTGAGCAATAAACGGCTAGAATAAAACAAGGCACGCACGCACACACAAGATACAACAACAACAACAACAACAACAAACTCGGACTTCGGAGCGTATACATGGAACAGCAACAAATCATACAATGTTCAACGTTAACAGTCAAAATGCAATTAGGTTCAGTGTGGCATCGAATCCCTGATTAATCGATTTCGAATCCATTACAAATCTGCCCAATCCGTAGCTTAACTATTAAAAATCCCTTCATTTTACACAGTAGTATATCGTATTAAATTAAGCCTGTAGTCGTTTGACATTTCTGGTAAACAATCGAATCTTATGCAGGCAATAGAAATAGATGACTCTTGAAATATCCAAACCAAATTTCATTGAAGCGAGGGTAGGTTTCGAACCGCAAATACTAAACGTTTTCCAAAAATGACTCAGTTTGTTCCAGTTCAATTTCGTAACCACATACATTGCTATTTCCGAACCTTGCTAGAGTTGATTTTTTCAAAACCGACTCCGACTCCGAACCTTCAACTTTTACCGAATCTAAAAACGAATCCGGATTTTGGTTGCCACCCTGATTATGACATGCCAACACATAAAAATAAACTATATACACTCGATTCATACGTTTAACATTCGTTCGCTCCAAAAGTAATCATACGAACGCAGAACCACATTATTCAGTGTAACAGTATGTTTAGAAACGGCTGTCAGAATCTCAATGCTTTTATACTGCATGACGTAGACAACACGGTTTTAGTCACAAATTCCGCAAAAAAATTTGTTTAACACTTAATTTAAAATTTTGCTTTTGAAAATATGCCGATGCTGATCCGCATGCCGATTCCAAGTTTAATACACGATGTTTAAAAAGCAGATGTGATACAATATTAAATCATTATAAATACGATAGCTTAAACCCTAACAACTATAAAAGATTATAATTTTATGAGAACGGTTCATTTTAATTATTTTTTCAAACCCAAACACAACGGAGATAACAGTTACTCTGTACAGACGCATCATCAAAACGTGGAACAAAGTATCGGTAAAAAATCGACAATTTTTTGCAGTGACATTGCCGATAATCACAAAAAACGCCGATTATTACCGATGCCGATAAACCTACCCATTTTTAACCGATTGTGTTGATAGATACATCGCTAAGGTGTTCACGTACACTAAAAAATTTTGCTGCTTTTTACCAGCAAATATATTACTGGACCCTGCACCCAACTATCTGACAATCTACAAAATGTGCCACCTCTCATAAGCAAGCGCATTCTCATTGATAAGTAGATTTTCAACGAATTCTCTACTTATTTTTTCTACTCTCCAAATATAATTCTAGTACTATATTGAAATGATGATAAAGCTGTTTACACAGACCAAAATTCGAGGCATATATCGACGTTGACTCAGAAATTATTCTGAATTCTAAACATTATAAAGCTAAAACACCGTCAATAACAATAAAATCAAGAGTGGATGATGCATACTTCAACAAGAGCATGCAACTGGGTACATTCTGTGTAGGGAAGAATGTACCAGGTACGTACGCGTTGCGTTTTATATCTACCCCCTGATTTAGAGGGGGTACAACCTGTGCGAACCATGACCCTTTATGTAGCTGGCATCAAAAATTCTCCACTAATAAGGTTGATTTAGCGTTATTGCATGTGACAGCGACGTCCTTCTCAATGCGGGGGGTTGGCCTAAAACACAACGTCCAATGGCACATTTTGTACCATGCAGAACCCCAAGAGTTGCACACTCTTTTATCATACAATCTGGCTAAAACGAAGAGTAAATTATGGATAAACCAAGAAGTTTTTTGAACCGCGACAAGCAGGGTGCGACCGGATATATGGTTCTTGTTTAATATCCAACAAAAACTGCCCTGTATCCGGTATAAACCAACCGGATACCGGATATTTTCGAGATTGGAATCCGCATTTCAAAAATTACTTTGTAGAGTTGAACGTCTTAAACATAGTCATGGAGTTCAAGTTTTGAAACACTTCAGCCACTTTTAATTTATGTAAGCGAACGAAAGTTAAACGCATTTTTGCATTAAATAATTTCAGTTTATCAGCAGCAATAATTATGTACTTTATAACAGACGGCATGCTCACTATAGAATACAGCGAATAAAAAATTAACATTATACAAAATCCAGTATCCGGTTCCTGTTCCGGTAACAATTCAATATTCGCATCCGGTTCCGGTGTACAGTAGATTCATATCAGGTCGCATCCTACCGGTAAGTTATGTATCAACTAACACTCACATCTAAATCTGTTGCGCGCCAACATTACTAATTGAGCTAGCTCAATGCAGCATGATGTAATGCTTCTTGGTCCATACCATACAAACAAAGTTATCAGAGTACTGTAATCATGCCAAATCAAATTTACAACAGTTAGAATCAATGAGTGACTAAAAATCAGGCTTCAACCGGATACCAAAATATACCGATGAGCGGAATATTTAAGTGCAAATTTCAAGAAATAGTTGAGAGCCGGGTGCCGCTTTTTTCTTCTGTTTTCAACCAAATTTAAAACTTAAATTCTTAAGTAGACTACTTTTGATATTTGTTGTTTTTTTTTTTCTGGTTGAAATTAGAAGCCAAATTTAACAGTGATCTCCAAATAGCATCAATAAAACCGTGTTTCAAAGCACAGCCAAGTTTCAAAAATCATACACTCAAAAATCGACTTCACAAACACACTCAAACCTATCAATAATTAAAGCATATTTACATAGATCAAAATTAAATTTATATTCGATACTTTTCAAAATCTCACTTCGACAATTTTCCATCTTGTTCCAGAGTAGTATTTGTATGATTTGACGAACAATGAGGCTCTGGGGAATCCAAATTTTTATCAATAAACAATGCCACTAATACTTTGACGTTTCGTTTCATTGATATTAAATATTGTTCCATATCTTTCATTACATCAGCCTCGTTGTAATCTCCAGGTCCAGCAATGGTTTTCAAAAGCGACGTACGATGAGGTGCAGCTAACATAACCACCTAAAATAACAAAATTCAATACTATACATACTTAATATTTTAATTAGCAAATTTGGCAAAAACAATCGAAGGAAGCTTTTCTATTAAAAATGCATACACAAGCTTAATCAGAGTTTAAGTACATTTCGTTTAAGTTTCTACACCACCAAAACACAAAATTCTTATTCGAGTAAAACTTAGCATTACATTTAACATTTGGCCTCGGTTGTATCAAATAACGTGTGGCCACGCTGGGCTTTTGCTGGGCCTCGACGGACTCTGATGTTTCAACCAGAGAGGGATCTTGAGTGAGGACAATATTTACCGACAAAATTACTGCTTTGAGGAAAAATCAAATTTAACATATGCCTGTAGCTGTTATATAAGGTGTAAATACACTTTGAACTGAAAAATACAAAAAAACTGAAAAATACAAAAAAAAGTGTGTTTCACGTTCAAAAAAGGGAAATTTTAAGACTTACGAATCGATACTCAACTGGAGGTACAATTCTGAATTGGAGGCGTAAACCGAAGGGAAATGAAATATGAAGGGTTTTAACCAAGTTGAGCTTTCACCCGCCCTTTCAGTGGCAATCTGAAAACGTATATCTATCAGATACTGGATATTACCGATCAACCGAATGTTTTCATTCATCGTTCCCGACATGAAAGTAACAAGAGAAGCATGCAAATACGATTATGAACTCACGTTAAAAAGTTGTTTTGACACCCAATTATGGTGCCGTTTAAGCGACTTTTCATAAGCCGACTTGAGAATTGGTACAATGTTCTCCGAACGATTGCCATTATTATACTCCGTTATCATCATGTCATATAAGGCGCAAATGAATTCAAGGCCTCTATACATAAAACACATCTATTTAGACACAATAGGCACTCATTGAAGATAAGTGCAAATCAAGAAAGACAAAATGAGGATATAACATAACCTATAATTATTTTCATTTAAAAACAAATTAACCATATGCTATACAAACAAACTTAGCGATTTCGTAAGACCCCTGCTATAAGCTGGTATCCATCTCAATCATTAGTTTATTCACACACACTTTGAAATATTACTACAACGCTATGTATTCGTACTTAACCGTTTAGCTGAATATATACCTTTTGAGCCATAGCAAGCCTTGTAAAGCGCCGACAATTTTGCCTCCGTTGTCCACGATTTCCAAATCCACAAATTTCTGGAGAGTTGAATTTGCATTTTCATCTGTTTTGAATTTTGCTGACACTTTCTGTAAAGCATCCGACAGAAAGAATCACATTCCTTAGAAAAACGAAACACACGAGCACAAAAGACGTTCTCACATTCCAATAATAACGTCTAAGCAAATAATATAGAATATATGCCGTTGTTATTAATCTAATCATATTCAAGTTCATTTGATGTGTGAAATCCGTAATGCAATTTAATTTCAATAAAATTGAGAGTAATGCAAATTGTATGTTAATATTACGTTCCTACCTCAACATTGCCACTTATATCATTCTTTACAGGAAGGAACCCCGTTCCTAGAAATCCTAAAAAAATAAATACTTGTTACTGAAACATAGGCACCGTAACACGGGAATAATTGTGGAATGTGGGCAATTTGAACCAAATACACCAAGCTCTTTAACAATAGTTTTAAAAATAAGTAACAAATACAAAAAATATAAACGTATACTGATACGATAAAACAAAAATTAGGAAGTACTTTCGTGTCGCATACGGCATATCTGTAAACGATTAACTACCTCAGCCGTTCTTATATGCAACTTAAAAATTCGTTCCGTTTAGCCAGAATGTATCAGCGTCTTTTGAAAATCAACATTTTACCCTACAACTGTTTCACGGTTTTAGCTGCTTCTCACACGCCTATGACATAAATAACTTGGTAACAATAGTAGCAAACAGTACATAAGTGTCACTTCCAAACAGTACATAAACTAACCACAAAACGCAACAATTCCACGCCCAGCATTGAGAAACGCACGGGTATCGATAGCTTCATCGTCTCCCAATTCAGGAAAATAAATGCTTTTGTCGGAAAAATGAGTTGGCATGCTTATATACACCCTTAACTAGAACAACTAACAAAGCAACCAAAAATATTCAAAATGAAACCACAAACATTAAGGGTAACTTAAAAGATAGATTTTGAATAAATTATTAGATCATTAAAGTTTTTAGTTTATGTTAGACTAACCAAATATCAGTTTTGTTTCTTAACCAATTGGAACATAATGTTACTGATGGCTCAACTTCGCGGTGCGGTCAATGTGAAGATTGGCTAAAGTACGCTTAATATAAACCCCCTAGCTACGTAATTCATATTCTAAACACAATACACAATGTGTTTAGTTCTTACCTTGTGTTGCTCTTGTATAGATTTAGTAAATTTAGTTTATATTACTAAAGGTTCGAAGTTGAAATCTTGCGTTATATTAAGCAACAGTCTTCAGAGCAGAATATACTATATTAATTTTAGTGCTTTGTTCACGTCAACTACCTTTTATATGCAAGATATTTGAAATTTGTAAAAACATCCAACTCAACATCAGTGCGCTGTTTGTGGGAGCACTCACCGAGCAAAAATGAACCTGAAGTGGATGTTCGGTAAATTACAGTGAAGTATATAATGAAATTTCTGATTACAAGTTGTCGTCCTTCATGTTGCCGGGCGACGAATAGTCGGCATACCGATGCCAACTTGCGTAACAATATACATTACGCGCAAAACCCTTTAAAAATTTCTGGACCCCCACCGGTAACATAGCAACCGCCAGTAGGGTTCGGGCATGCAAGTAGTGTGCACTAGAGAAATTTAAAAATATTGTAGCAGTTATAATTTTGTAAAGCTTTTAATTAATATCAAGACCCGTAGAAGAATTCCACTACGCAATCCAGGCGGAAGGAGACTCTCCCCATTGCGTATTAAACGGCCAATGCGCACGTTACAATCGTGAGTATTACAAAAACCGTATGCTTTGATATAAAAAACATTCATGAATGTACACATGATATTAGCTTACAAATTCCGCATCCCAGAAACCATCGTATATAGACATATGTCACATGATACCGCTGGACATTTTCGGGAATATTATGTGATATTTCGTAATTCTACCAAAAATCATGTGATATTTTATGTAGGACAATGTAATTTATATGCGCACGAATAAATAAACAAAAAGCCAGATAATTTAGTTGTAAAGTGATTTCGAATACTAAATTAGTTTCTATTTTTCTGTTTCGGTGAAAGTTCTGCCGAAATATATTCCTAAGTACAAGTACTTCAAGCTTTAAATTTTAGTATCATATGATACTCTACAGGACATTCTGTCTAGAATACCACAGCCTTGCAGACATTTTCAAACATGTCATATTATACTGACGGCCAATATTTCGAATATCGTTTGATATTGCAGTACAAATAGTGGATGTCACATTTAAGGTGGCTAACAATTCCAATTTTTTTAATTTTACAGCGCATTTACGCGTCGACAAAATGTTACCCGCTATTGTAATATGGACATGTGTTGCAGGCTGCCCCAGTTATAAAACGTGACCCCGCATGATGTGAGAACAGATCAAAGTAAAAATGATATATGTAGGATTAAAAGCCATGCTTTCGTGTCTGAACTAAAATCAAAAACCGTGTTTAAATATACCTCACATGTTCTTTGTTCTATAGAACAAATGTATATCACGCTAATTTATCAAACAGTGTTATCAAACGCTATATCTACGGGGTTTGAAAATAAACCCAAAATAAAATTTAAATTTAAAAACAAATGTTGTGGTTGTTTTTACTAATAACTTGGACGAAATCTTGATAAAGTTTGTGGCTTTGGCTTTGCCGAGGGTCTTCAATCAGTCTTTACCGGAAATGAAAAAGTGTAACTTATCCTTATATCCCAAGGCGTTAACAGAATTAGAACCAAGTTTTGCAACACTCTATATACCGTATTTAATCTAAATACATTTTTGAGGACACCTTTTGCGCTATTTTATATTATAATTAAGCTAATCAGTTAACAAGACAACATATGAGCATTAGAAGCAACTTGTTTATTGCTTTTATATTTTTCAGTACAAGTAAGTAAAAATTTTAATACTCTGTCGAAATATAACATATACAAAAAAGGTAACAGGGGCAAGGAAAGTCAATTACACTCTTTTCAAGCAGAAAGATTTGTTAAAGGCTTAAATTTATACACTGCAAAAATAGGGAGTCAGATTGACTCTCTGGGAAATACGCTTTTTCTGACTATACAAACTGAGTCAAAATTCGACTCCGCCAGAGTCAAATTCGATTCACTGAATCGCTCAGTGAGTCGAACTTGACTCTGGTGGAGTCGAATTTGACTCAGTTTGTGTAGTCAGGAAAAGCCTATTTCCCAGAGAGTCGTGGGTCATCTACGTTAAAATGCACGCGCCGATGTAATTAATGTTCCGCCCACCCCATTAGGAACAGCATCAAAATACATATACTAGCTTGAGGCAAGATACAGTTTCATAGCTGCACTTAGATAGTGTTAATTGTCTCGACTCTGTCGGAAGGGACTCTGGATAAATACATCTTGTCTGTAGAATGCAAAGACATCACGTTAGCACACGCGCACAAATTTAAAAACATACGCTGTGCACACTTATTCACACCCATCATTCAACGCAAAAATTTGAGCCTCTACCGAGGGACTATGGACAATAACAGTTCTCGATAACGATGTCAGGACAAGTATATATTTATGCCTATAGCATATTCATTGTCTAAAGGTTCAGAAAATGACATATTGACATCGCAGACAGTGTATAAAGAGTGGGTAGGGACAACGCGGGCACCGCAACAGGGAGGGAAATTGTTTTAGAAATGTGCGTACATTTTAACGTGGATGGCCCATCAATTTGACTACCTATTTTTGCAGTGTAAGTTTATAAAGATCCGTATTTTTTGCCTCTACATTCTTTATAATTTCAACTTCAAAACATCGTCAATTCAGCCACTTGCTCCGCGTTCGACTGCCTATGCATCGAGTTTATGCGGGGTTCACGTTAAAACATGAAACAGCAGTGGGACATGATTTGTCCCTTCCGAAATATTGCGTAACATTTTGTCTAAAACCATAGGTATATATAACACTTCAAACGGCACACTTGTCCGCAAATATCACGTGTAGATCATACCTTTGTATGTCAATGTCATATGACATTCCCGCTGTTGCCTTTCAACATTATAATATAGTTTTAAAGGTAGGTCTACACATGTAGTGCATGCATAAACTGGTTTCCGTGTATGTCGAGTTTCATATGATACTGACTGACAAGAGATATTGTTGCATTAGCAGACGGGCGGGGTCGAAGGGCTTCATTTAGGCTATCGGACATCTTGCTGAACTAATTCAAATTTCGGCGGGAAAATTTAAATTTTGGCGGAAAAATTTAAATTGTGGCGGGAAATGCAAATTTTTAAGGGAAAATTCAAATTTTGGCGGGAAAATTTAAATTTTAGCGGGAACAACAAATTTTGGAGGGAAAATTTAAATTTTGGAGGTTAATTCTAAATTAACGGTTCACAACTCAACGAAGCTAGAATTCTGGGTAGTTGAATACCTTTGATACAAAGATTTATGGCAGGTTCAGCACTTTTCAAACACTCTAACCTACAAGTTTTTTAGCGAGTTTGTCAAGCAAACACGTCGAGTTGCTATTCGATGATTTGTTTCGATCATATCTCAAAACGCGACGTCCAGTCAGATCACCAGCGGAAAAAGTTAATATTCAACTCAAGTTGAAACTGTCGCGAATTATTAATGTTGTAAGATTTTTCAGTAATTATTTTTAGTAAAGTTTTGGTCAATGTAAAGAACAGTGGCTGATCAGTATTATAAGCATATTCCTAAGTATAGCGTTTCTAGTGCCACAGAAAAAGGTTTTGCCATTGATCTTTGCATGTGCGTAAAGTTTTTGTGCCATCCAATGATATGGTATATTTGTAATAAGCTTAGGCTTAGTACTAAAGCAGAGCCTAAGCTTGGCCCGCAGCGCCGAACCTAAGCATAAACCAAAGCTTAAAGTTTGGCATAGTTTCCGGAAACGTCGACCCATGTAATGGTCAATGGCGGAGCGTTCTTCTGCGGGACTGCCATGGAGTATAACTGTTTAAACTGATTTGTTTTGGCTAAGGTTAGGTGCAAGCTCATTCTTACGCTTAGGTTTAGGCTTATGCTTAGGGACATGTTTTTTGCCGAAACATCATATACACGTCTGTAGTAAGATCAAATAGTATGGTAAAATGTCTATGAAGCGAATGTTGGATTGTGTGCGCTTCACTTATTAAAACGTTAATAGTGTTTTAAAGCCCTTTTCACACGTGCAAATTTTTGCAGCAAGAACTTGTAGGTGCAACTTGCCCTTGCAAGTTTTGTCCAAAATCCCGATCGAAAAACTTGCAGCTGCAAATAATTCATTAAAAATCAAAGCTTGAAATTTAGTTCACATGTGTGAATAACCATTCAAGTTCAATGAATTTATTGCAGCCGCTTTCTCATTGACTGATAAAAAATGCAAGTTCTGCGTGCAATTTGTAGCTGTAAGTTCTCACAGCAAAAACTTGCACTTGTGAATAAGGCTTTACGAATTTAATTTCTATACTATTTTAGATATAGTAGCTGTTTGTTTCAAAATTACATATTGCCATACACTGTAAGTTCCATTGAGTTTTAACTCACTCTGAGTTGAGTTGATTTTCTCTCTGGGGTTGATTACGGGAACATTGATTATTTAAATCAGAATGAGTTGTATCAACTCATAATTATGATTTCTGATTGTCCTAACTCAGACTGAGTCGTTTAACTCAGTCTGAGTTGAAATCAACTCATTGGAATTTACAATGTAGAGTTAGTAATTTTTTTACATTATTTTTATATTTTCAGCATGAAAAAGGTCAAACCGTAACGACAAGTGTTTGGTTGCAACAGGTAAAAATAATGAAAGAAACGAAGTCCTATTTTGTATTCGCAATGCCACGGGCCGATATTTAGTGCCAGTCTCACCCTGATACATGCCATGTGCAGCCGGTCTGTCAATGATTCATTGCGTTTTCCAGAATAATTTTTCAGGTTTTCAATTTAATACGTTTTAATCCCTGGCTTGGCTATCACACTGGAAATTTCAGTGCGTTGATTTTAACTCAGAATGAGTTGCACACTCATAGATCTCAGCTTTTAATTAAGTGTTTTACGACTCAAAATTTTGAATTGATTAAACTTTTATACTGAGGTAATAAAATTAACTCACCCGGAATTAAATCAGCTCAGAGTGAGTTAATGTTCACTATTATTAACTCAAAAATAAACCGCAAATAACTAGTTCTCTCTGAGTTGATTATACTGAACTCATCAGAATTTACGATGCATTGATAGTAGAAGAAAAACGAAGATCCTACCAATGCACTTATCGCTTGAAAGCCACTATTATATACTCTCCATATCTTCGAAAGTAAACGGGTCACCTTTTGCAATTAATTATCGAGTCAGCCCCAACGGTAGGGATGGGGTAAAGGCCCTGTTTTTCGTCTACTACACTGTAGATTCCAATGAATCAATTAATAATCAGCTCAGACAGAAAGTTAGTTATTTCTGAGTTAGTAACAGAAAACTTTAACTCACTCTGAGTTGTGAAGTGTATGGACATAAAGTAACAATTCTTACAGATTAAAAATTCATGTATTTTTTGCAAAATCATATTTTTACAGAATGTCTTTTAAAGTCTCGCTGTTTGTGTTTACAGCAATGGTTTGATTACGAATTAGTTTGGGATCCACGTCAGTACGGCGGAGTGCAAACGATGTTTATTCCGCCTGATTTAATATGGGTTCCCGATATCGTACTGTATAACAGGTAAACGACAATTGCTGATAAGGTTTGACAATTCGGGTTTGTTTTAGGTCTGTTTAACCTGTACAACTTGGAATTAATGAAATATTTGATGGACCAGGTTTCACTGCCTCTATGAAACTGTTTATCACCGTATGTTAAGAAGTTCCTGGTTGCAAGGTTGAAATTCTTAAGTTTTTGCGTTGAAATATTCTGATTTTAACGTAATCATTTTCTATTATATTTATATAAATATATTTACACATATAAATATTTTCTATTTCATAATATATTTTTAAGCTGGGGTTAGAAACTCGGTATCTATTAGAAGAAGCATTTATCATCATCACTCAGCTATAGAAGCTTCACACTACGCTGCAAAAAATGGTGAGTCAAATTGATTTTAGTCTCTACGTGCCTACACAAACTGAGTCAAATTCGACTCCGCCAGAGTCAATTTCGACTCACTTAGCCGCATGGTTGACTCTAGCGGAGCCGAATTTGACTCAGCTTGTGTAGTCCCGTAGAGCTTATTTCAGAGGGAGTCAATTTGACTCACCGTTTTTTGCAGTGTAGAGCACAAAGGTAATGTCGCATGAAGATTTTCCACTACACATAATTGCTAAATGTTGCGTGCACATGTTTTATTCCATTATTGCAAATAGTGCAATCTGTGCGTAAAAGTGTGTTAAAAATATTTTATTTTGTTGACGGGGGCGTCTCGCCACCCCCCCCCCCCCCCGCCTTCCTCTCTCGGGCAATCGGCCTGTTTCTGATATAATTCTTTATTTAGCGCGGACACAACCAAAATTCAAATGCAAACACGAGCGACTGTTTATAACAACGGAACTGTTTACTGGGAAGTTCCAGCTGTTTATCGTAGTGTTTGCCCTATAGACATTGAATGGTAAAGTTTAGTCTACTGAAAATTGTACACTGTAAATTTCAATGAGTTGATTAATCAATTCAGCTAGCGAGTTGATTATTTCTGAATTAATATCAGTAAACATAAACTCACCCTGAATTGAGTTGATTCTCACTGTGAATTGAGTTGACTAGGAGTGGATTGATACATTAACTCGGAATGAATTGAATCAACTCAAAATTCTGAGTTCTGATAGTCCTAACTCAGACTGAGTGATTCAACTCATTCTGAGGCAAAATCAACTCACTGGAGTTTTCAGTGTACTGCCAAGCTCCATAGGCGTTCGAATACAAGGGGGTTTTGAATGCGTGACGCGATCGCCCCCTCAAAAATTTAACCAGTTCAGATTTATTTATGGTCAAAAATGACACCTTTTGCGCATTTCCAGAATATTCGCCAAACACTAAATTCCAGTGGAGTTGATTTTAAACTCAGAATAAGCTGAATGCACTCAGAAGCCTGAGCTCTGAATTAGCTGTTTCACAACTCAGAATTCTGAAAGGTTGACCTTATTCCGAGTTAAGTAGTCAACTAACTCACCCGGAATTAAATCAACTCAGATTAAGTTGCCGTTTTGTGTTATTAACTCAGAAGTAACCAGAAATAACTAATTCGCTATCTGAGTTGATTAATCAACTCATTAAAATTTTCAGTGCAGAAACGGATGTTGAAGTATAATTACGGTATACTCAGTCAGTATTCATGATGAGTATTAAGTTGCTGGGCAAACGTATTCCCAGCCCCTCAAGCGTGTGAAATAAAACAAACGAAGTGGCATTTTTTGACTCTAATAACTATAAGTCTTTCTAATTGGCCAGGCTAACGGTTAACTTTAACCAATCAGGTTTCCGTACGACGAACAATATTGCGATATGAAATTCGGATCGTGGACATACGATTTTCGAGCCCTTGATTTGAACCATATGGGACCAAATAGCAGTTGGGAGATTGAAAAATCCGGTTTTGACCATGCCGAAAGCATTACAACTGTTCAAAACGGTATCGGTAAGCACCCAAAACTGGTTCCTGTTTCGCTGTTGGGGCTGGGCCGAAGCTCAACATGCGAGCGATCAAAATTTTTTGTATGGGTTGGGTACTTTGTCTGGCTACTGTTGTGACAGGAATATTTAATTTGACCAATTGGGTTATCGGCAAGGCTGCCGCCCTCTGCACACAAAAAAGTATTTCTGAATTTATTCACAAGAGTATTTTCTGTGCCAAATCTGAAAAGATTTTCTGATATTTCAGACAATTTCTAAAAAATAACTGGAAAACGTTTATATTCAGATTTTATTTCAAAACTTTTCTGCAATCTTTTCTGTTTTATAACAGAAATACTTTTCAAGTGCACCTTGCTAATTATATTTTTAAGTGTGAGAATTTTTTCTTAAATATCAGAAATATTATTTTGAGTGTGAACCTGCGCAAGTTCAGGGGATCCTCATTATTGAAAAACTTAAAATTTCTAACCAAACACATTTAGACTGTGTGTTTTGAGGGCGGGAGCCCTTTTCCAACTAAGGGTGTCTTAAAGTGAGGCGTTTAGGGGCAATAAAGATGCCATTGAATGGAACTCAAAATAAAAAAATGTCTGTCTCGGGTAAACCCGCGGGTAAACCCTCAAGAGTAAAATGTGCAAAAAATACTCTACTTTAACAAAGCTGGTCAGTGAGCGTTGAAAAAGCAAAAAATCTGTGTTTTTATTTATTAGTTGAGTTTGGAATTTGTTTGCCAGTAAGTTTTCATGTGTAAAATTCATAAGAGCTGTAGCGCAAACAAACTTCATTAAAGTGCAACCCGCCAGCGATTTTTAAAATACTGGTTTATACTTCAGGCGCGGGTAAAATGTTTGTTGCGGGTGTACTATCTTTTGAGCGTGGGTAAACTCGCACGTCAAAACTTCTAATTTGCCTGAGTAAGCTGTGGGTCGGATAAAAATATTTTCCCACATGCCACTCGGGTGGCAGAGCGTTCTTTATATTATATTGACAACGGAAAATCGACTGAAAACGTTTTATCCACATTTCAGTGGGATGATATACCATATTTTTTTGAAATTTTCAGATATGAGCGGCTATTATCCATCGGTTGAATGGGACATCCTTGAGGTTCCAGCCCGTCGTCATAATCAATACTACGATAGCTGCTGTCCTGAAACTGGCTCTTATGTCGATATTACGTATTCGTTTAAAATCAGACGCAAACCGTTGTTTTATACTGTTAATATAGTCATTCCGTGCATTTTGATATGTTTGCTAACAATTTTGGTTAGTGTTTGCGATATTTATTTTAAACACAGAACCTGAAACGACTTTTCAAATTGTATAAATAGTTGCATTTGACAATGCGGTGCAATGTAAAGATCAAGGGCGGAACGTTTTTGTGTGGGACTGGAATAAAATAAGCTTAAGCTTTAGACTAATTTTTTGCTTGGTTTAGGCTTAGGCTTAGGCTTAGAAATAAACTCATGTTTACGGTTTTAGAATTCTTGAAATTATGGCCAAGAATTTCCGTCGCTGGAGACGTAAATCAGTGGCCGACCAAAAGTTCTGGTTTTACAGTTTTCGGCCAATGTTACTTTTGATGCCGTAACAGCAGATTAAGCGTATTACTAAACTTAAGCCTAATAGCCTAGCCTAAGCAAAAAATGTAGTCTACAATGTAAACCTACTCTTTTACACACGCATCAGAAACCGGGACGGCCCTAAAAGTAACGTGGACCCAGTATTCTATTTATCTTAGCATTTAAAAGCAATGCTTGTGTTGAGTTTAAAGTCAATTTTGGATTGCGAATTTAACGCTTAAACCGTGTACTCCGCAATTTTCCCGTGTAACAATTTTACAAATTTCAATATAAATGTATCATACAGCAGGGTACAACCGGAGGTCTTCCTTCAGCTGCGGCTCCGGCAGAAAATCGGTCTCCGGCTCCAACTCAGGTGGAATTTAATTTCGGCAGTGAAATTTTGCATAATTTTGCAAAATTTATCTGTTTAGCGCGTTTTGTTTTACTTTTGTCACACTTTTCAGAAAAGAATTTCCGAAATTTCGCACAAAAAGTAGCGTACAACCAAACAACTTAACAACATATTGCAGATATTGGTTAAATTAACTAACCATCATTTGTACTACCTATTTCGCCATACCTCCGGCTCCGGCAAGTTTCGTTAACCTCCGGCTCCGGTATTTTTCACCTCCGGTTGCACTCTGTTATACAATTGTAGTCTAGTTTGAGCCGGAGCCCAATGGTTAACTCAAAATTCAAACCAAACTCAAAACCTAAACGTTAGACTAGGTATGCGCGAAACCTAACGGTTTCCCTATTCTCGGCACGCCCGCCAGAAGCCGCTGAGCGCCGGCCCGTGGCACGATCAAACTTATTAATAATTATCGCACGTCATTAAATTGAGTTTGGCTGGTTTTGTTAGCAAAGTATAGAGTAACCCTAAGCCTATTTTATTATTCCAATCATTATGCATCAGGCGAGCCTATTTATCTGTCAGGGAGTGGGGACATTTTGTTGAAACCAAATATTAACAAGTGCCAATTTTAGGTATTTTACCTTCCGTCCGAATCAGGCAAAAAGATTACGTTCGCGACTTATCTGTTAGTATCACAGACGTTGTTCTTTTTGCTACTGATTGATATGATACCAGCAACCAGCATAGTGCTTCCGTTGATTGGAAAATATTTGTTGTTCACGTTATTTACGGTTACACTTAGTGTATTTTTGACACTTTTTACTCAATATATTCATTTTCGTACGCCAAATACACATCGAATTGGTGGTAAGCTTCGATGGCTGTTTCTTGAAACTCTACCGCAATGGCTGATGATTGATACAAAACCGGGACAACGGCGTGGGAATTTTGACCGATTCTCTTTTGACGTCATCGAGAGTGAACTCAAAAAATTAGAACGGACCGTGAAGAGTAGCCGAGTCAGCAATGGCAGTGTGACTAAGGTTAGTTGAAATTTGTTACTAAATAATATAAATACATAGCTAGGTTTCCGTTGGTTTCGAAACAAGTTAACCTGTATCACGTATAAGTCAAGTATATTGGAAAAAATTTTATCTCTCTCACTCAAAGAGTATACTATGAGCAACTAAATAGAAATAATATACGAGCAATAGTACGAACACTGTGAGCAGTGTTTAACAACTCTAACATATGGCATAGTGCAGAATCTTCACAAGACGTGAGAGCCCTCTCGTGCTCGAGCGTCAAGCTCCTATACCACAGTGGTCACCGTAAACACTTTTCGCCCGTGAGACTGGGGGATGAATCTTACCGTGAAATTACATCTCATATGAAACTGAAAATATTCATGTGAGAAAGGGTTGAAATAAGCTGTTGTAGCTACAAGTTTCATCTTTTGATATAGATAATTTTACTCTATACCTTATAACTGCGCCGGAATTCGTTAAAATTTATAAAAAGTATGCAAATCAGGAGAAGGTCAGACCCCAGAACGGGTCCGTAGCGTAGATGGGGCCAGGGGGTTTAGTTCTGTCCCCTGAAACAATTTTTCCCTTCCATGAAATAATTTTGCCCCCAACTAGAAAATTTTCAACCTTGCTTGCAAGTCATTGGAAACCACTGAATGCCCCTCCTGAAAATTTTTTAGCCCCCCTACCAAGTGAGCTGTCTGCGGGCCTGTCACAGGAAGACTTTCGCCCAGCCTGGAAAATTTTCAACCTTGCTTGCTTAGTCAGTCGAAATTTGGGTTTAGACTTAGTGGCCATGTTTAGACTTATGCTTACGCCTAGGACGAAGCATAGCGCCTCTAATTCTTTTAATCCCCTCTTCTCTCAATGGCTTGGCCGCTATAATTATCATGTATCATTGAATTTTTAGCCTAAATTCGTTTTAGATGCAACAATATTCATTCGTTACCCCACGTGACAAATATGGTTCCATTTGTGAAAATCGACCCCTGGTTGAAAATGAGTTAAACGTTTACGCTTGTGTGCCAGCTCAACAGGCCTGTCAGACTATATCGTTGAATTGTGAGGCACAACAAAGTTTCAATGCAAAAGTTGAATTTCGAACGCAGCGGTTGAGTACAACTTGTGATTCAACTGCGATGCTGATTGTACAAACCTGTCGAAATATTCAATTTATTTCAACTTTAATTAGAAAACGAGAAATTGAAAATGAGGTAACGATAACACATATTCGGCATGCTTTATGTGCAATCAAAAAGCGCGTATACACACAAAAAAGTATTTCTGAATTTTTATTGAGAAAAGTATTTTCTGTTTGTAATCCGAAAAGTTTTTCTGATATTTAAGACAATTTTTCTAAAAATAACTGGAAAACGTTGATGTTCAGACTTTATCTCAAAACTTTTTTGAACAATTTTCTCTTAATATAACAGAAACACTTTTCAAGTGCACCTTGATAATTATATTTGTTAAATGTAAGGAATCTTTTGTTAAATATCAGAAATATTATTTTGAGTGTAGCTTCATAGGGGTGTTACGTGTCAATCCCCTGTTGCTATTTTTGTTCAAGCGTACACTTTTTCAGTTAGCTTCCCAAGAAACCATCCGTTACAAGTTTGGTCAATATATGACCGTAATAGTAGTATAAGCATAAGCCTAAGCGGAAGGGATAAGCATAAGCTTAAACCTTCTGCAAAAAAATTAATCGAAAACTTAAGCTTACTTCACAGCACTTACACAGAAAAAAGGTTGATCCTTGAATTATTCATGGCCCATACATAAAGATAATGCACAGCAAAAACTAGTGAGTCAAATTCACTACTTATCTCCGAAATAGGCTTTTCCGCTCTACACAAACTGAGTCAAATTCGACTCCACAAGAGTCAAATTCGACTCACCGAGCGACTCCGTTAGTCGAATTTGACACTGGCGGAGTCGAATTTTGACTCCGTTTGTGTAGTCCGGAAAAGCCTATTTCGGAGACAGTCAATTTGACTCACCATTTTTTGCAGTGTACCATATTGTTTCTAAATTTTTTGGCTACGTGAGTCGAATTTGACTCTGGTGGAATCGAATTTGACTCAGTTTGTGTAGTCCGGAAAAACTTATTTCGGAGACAGTCAATTTGACTCACCATTTTTTGCAGTGTACCATATTGTTTCTAAATATTTGGCTATACCTGCGGCGGTAACCCGTTATTGATCATATGTCAAAGATAAATGTTTTTCCTGGTGTATAGCTTCTATCGTCATTTGAGCAATTATCGTTGCAATATTTGCTGATTTTATTTTATTTTTTGTTATTTTTAGATCGTAGAAGAATGGCAAACGGTCGCCTTAGTGCTTAATCGCATTTTTTTGTACACATTTGCCGTTATTTGCACTGGTGGCACAATGTATTTTCTACTGCTTGCTGATCATTTCAGTGATACACCGTTTCGATTTTTGCATCAGAACGAAGATTTGATTTGAAGCACGGGCCCATGTAAAGATCAGGGGCGGAAGGTTTTTTTTTGCGGGACTAGAGTAGAAGAAGCTTAAAGCTTTAGACTAATTTTTTGCTTGGCTTAGGGTTAGGCTTAGGTTTAGGAATAAACTCATTCTTACACTTAGGCTTACGCTTAGGGTTAGGAATAAGCTTATAATACTATTCCGCCCCTGTTCTTTACATTGGCCGAAGTACGTATAGCTTTAAGCAGCCTGTGTTAACTAACTACAATGAACAGTGTGCTAAACCAAAGCAAATGCCTAAACCTACAATGCGAGCCTGAGTGTCGGCCTAAAAGTAAGCCTAATCCTAAAGCCTGCCACTGTTCAAATCTGCCAATCTGTAAGTCTCTCAGCCTTGCCGTTTGGCGTCTATAAATAATATGGGCCAAATAAGCAAAATATAAGCGCTATTAGTGTCCCGTTGGCTGTATATTTTCTTAAAAGAAAACCCGCCTTCTGCGGGAACTTTTTCTGTCCGACAACTTTCAGGTAAACAACGCCATTTTGAAGTATTTGAATTTTCCGCCAAATATTTAAATTTTACCTCCCAAATTTGAATTACATTTAACGTTTGAATTTCCGCCAAATTTGAAAAGACCGCGTACCGTTCGAGAGTTAAAATTTGCCCGATACACCTTGTCGAAAACGGCTAAATGTCCAGAAGTAACCTTGCAAATGATCCGATAATAATTGCATTTTGCAAACACTACGGATATGTATCCTGTCTGTTTGAAACGGCAAAGACATTTGATGTGATGTCCGGAGTGCACGTTTTTGAAAAAGCGATCAAATACCAACCAATGTTACCTTAGAAAACGATTTGTTAGCTTAAGCTTATTAATAGGCCTAAGCCTAAAACGTAAGACAACCTTCAACATAGTCTATTGCTTGTTCATGAGAAACGGAAACGTGTTGAAATATAACATGCGATCTTCTTTTTCTTAATTAAATCAGATACTTTTTTATGGCAAACTATGAAATAGAAAAAGTTAATTAATACTGGCAAACTCTGGTATAACAAGACGGGATCAAGGGCGCCGCGGCTCCCTCCAATTATTTTGATAAAAAAATTACAAGAATTAATATTTACAGTTAATGCAAAAAACTGATTCATTTAGGTTTGGTGCAACGTATTAACTTTTATAGATACAATCGGTATGACTGTCCCCAAACTAAATTTCTGGCCACGACAGAGGTCGGACTTTTGATAAACACACATATATACACATATATATATACATACATATATATATGTATGTGTATATATAGATAGATAGATATACATATTTGCAAACACATCTACGAATCTGCGAATGTCCGTTTCAATCTAAAACTCTTTGTTTACTCCGTAAACGGCATATAACTAACGTTTGACGAGCTTAGAGGGGGTGGCCCATGTAAAAGCTTAAGCTTTAGACTAATTTTTTGCTTGGCTTAGGCTTAGGCTCAGGAATATACTCGTTCTTGCGCTTAGGCTTAAGCTTAGGCTTAGGAATATACTCGTTCTTGCGCTTAGGCTTAGGCTTAGGAATATACTCATTCTTACGCTTAGGCTTAGGCTTAGGAATATACTCATTCTTACGCTTCGGCCTAGGCTTAGGCTTATTCTTGGAAATATGCTTATAATACTGTTCCGCCACTGTTCTGTACATTGGCCAGAGGAATTATCAAGTTTACTAACTCGAAACCTGAGGACAAGCATAAGGCAAAATCTAAGCCTTATCAAAAAAACGCCCTATAGCCTACTCTATTGCTGTCCTGCTGAAAACCGGCCCGGCCCTAAAAGTAGCATGAATAAGCCACTTATGGAGACCCCCCTTGAATGGTTTTTTGCAAGAATTACGACCGTGAACAGTTTGATATTTGTTTTCGACAGAAAACTTAGTCTAGCTAGCTGGCCCATGTTACTGTAAGGGGTGTCCAGGTTTCTGGTGAGTCTATAAAATAGTAGGTTTAGATTGTAGACTATATATTTTTGTGGTTAGGCTTAGCCTTAGGCTTAAGAACACAGCTTTGTAACGCTTCGGCTTAGGTTTAGGCTTAGGAATACGCTTAATCTACTGTTACGCCCGTTAAAGTAGCATTGGCCGTCTAGCTTATAGTGTGTACCTTGCACGCTATCACAAATCAAGTCAATTAACTTTTGAAGTTAAAGACAACCGCTATTGCTTGCTATGTTTACTCCGGTTGAGTCGAGATTCAAGCTAGCAAATTAGTAGACTTAGTAGACTTAGTGGCGTCGCAGCTGTGGTGAAAATCATTAGAACGCACGTGCAATCAATATTGTACAAGAATTGTTTGAAATCTATAAATTAAGTGTTTATAACTGAAACTAAGTGTTTTATTTCGACTTTTAATTGGTGGAACAAATTTTTGTTCAAACCAATATTATGTTTGTGCAGCAAACGTTCGGCGAACGAACAAAGCCAACCAACGAGGTGGCGCAGTGCGCAGTTTGCTGGAAACTGGCCAAAAATACGTATGTAGGGCGTTCGAGCTTTAACAATTTTGTGATACGCAAAATATTTTGAAATCTAAACTCGGTGCACATATGCACAATCGACAACCTTAACCCCAAATCCGGAACCTGCAACGAACAAAGCCAACGAGGTGGCGCAGTGCGCAGTTTGCTGGAAACTGGCCAAAAATACGTATGTAGGGCGTTCGAGCTTTAACAATTTTGTGATACGCAAAATATTTTGAAATCTAAACTCGGTGCACATATGCACAATCGACAACCTTAACCCCAAAGCCGGAACCTGCGCCAAATGTACCAAACCCAGGGTATTTTTAAACATGTGTAAACCCTATTGGCCTGCGCCATATAGGACAATGAATGCGGCAAAGGAAAAGAAGCCGAAACTAGAATTAAAATTTCCGGTACACACGTAAATATATATACACATATATAATATATATATATATATATATATATATATATATATATATATATATATATATATATATATATGTACAGGAAACGACACTAAGGAAACGACACTAAGCGGTACGATATTTCAAGCCTAAGACAACTTTAGTGCCTTTTTGCTGGAGCCGAGGTGCCTCAGACTGCAGCGCAGTCAAGGGCGGCTTGAGCGGTTCCTATTTTTTAGGCAAGGGTAAAAAATTTTTTAAGGTTATCAAATGGCTCTTTAAAGCAACACCAGTGTTTCCATATAGTATTAAAGATACATCTATGTATTGTTGGCAAATGTATTCGTCCGCTGCTGGCAAAGAATCACTCACACTCTTGTGTTTGTTTTTGCTTTAGTTCGATTAAACTTTTGCCATTTTTCTGGCTCATGCAAAGATCAAAAGTGGAGGCGTTTTTCTGCGGGACTGCAATAAAGTATGCTTAACCTTCAGACTAAATTTTTGCTTAGGCTTAGGTGTAAGCTCATTGTTACACTTAGGCTAAGGAATATGCTTATACTACTGTTGCGGCCCTTGTTCTATACATTGGTGTGGTATTCCTAAATTATTTTTATACTTTTAACTTGAAAGTCAACAGCAGCTGTCGAAATTAGAATAAAATGATTGAAAAATTAGCAATAAACAAGAATATTTTATAGGAAGTAGTAAAAACTGTCTATAAACAACAAGGTTTAGAGCTGTGAATTTTTCATAGCGGGACTGGATGTAAACGGATGCTCGTTTCGGCTATAGAAATACCGGAAATTCCGTTATTTTTATGCTCATAATTATTTGCGAATTACGTATAAATTAAATCAATTTTTATTTACCGGTAGGTATATGCTTCAATTGTTTGATTTAAAATAAAAATTACGAAATTTGTTCATAAAATCTTAAAACATTTAGCGAGATACTTCGTTTTCTGTTCAAAATTTTAGAAAGCTCGCGACGACATACGCATACTTTAATCGCATTGGCAGAAAAAATGAATCATTTTTGAAACTTTTATACTTCAATATCCGTTTTCCGTTTGCTTTTCTATATTTTGACTACTTTGCGCTTCCGTTATTTGGGCAGTCCGTTTATTACTGTAGCGGAAAGGCCTGGTCCACGCGGAAGCAGAAACATTTGAGTTGGATTTTGTCGGTTTCGAAAACCACAAGCGAAGTAAAAGTCTACGGTCTTGTGTTGACAAAATCAAACAAATGGTGTTGTTGCCGTGGCTGGCAACAGCACCACTTGCTGCCGTGGCTAGCTATATTAGCGATATGGTTGAACTGATACCATGCCTACGCCATATACACTGTAAATTTAAGTGAGTTGATTTTAACTCAGAATGAGTTGAATCCACTCAGAGTTCTGAGCTCTGAATAAGGTCTTTCAGAACTGAGAAATAGCCAGAAATAATCAATTTTCCCTCTGAGTTGATTAATCAATTCATTGGAATTTACAGTGTATACTTTGACAGCATGCTGACCTTTACGACTAAGGTGCTAAAATTCTATTTGCAATACATTTTCAATCGCTTGTTTATTATTTCTTAACGGAAAAAAACGGCAAACTTGAAACAAATTTTAGCTTAATATCGTGAGATAACTCCGGTTAAAGCATTTAAGTTCTTACCTTGAGTAAGAAAGACAGGCGTGTGAACGTTTTCTACGCATTTTCTCAACCTTCCTACAGTCAAAATTAGAATATTTTAATTTTATTCGGCAACCCCGTGAGAAAATAGTTTGAACGTTTGAATAAGGAAATTTTTTATGGGTTACTATTTGGCTTGTAGGTGTATTTAAGAAATTAGCTTAATCTAAATTTTTGTGAAACTGCAAATCAAACACCAACTATTTCAATTAGTAGATATCTGAACAATATAAATTTCGTTCCTTGAATAATTTTTAAGTACTTCAAATATTGACGGTTAAAACATACTTCAAATATTGACGGTTACAAGAATGAATTTTTAAAGGGAATCCTGAAATCAGTCCCAATCCACCTGATCCGTACAATAATTCAATATTGTGTTGAAATTTTAAGGTAAGCAGTACCATATAGAGCCCTTCGCGAAAACTTTGCTGCGGATGCGGTGGGGCTCGAACCCAAGTTGTACGGAGTAACGCAAAAATATCGTCTGGCATTTCGTTCGCTTCCGACGATTTTGTCCCGATTCTATCTGGTTTGACTCCTAACAGTCGGAAGACACAGCGTAGGTGCTGGTTTTTCGAGGTAAAAACAGAGCTGATGTCGATCAACAAGGCTTTACCCGAACCGGAAGTGAAGCCAAATTGCGTTGTACAATTTTGTTAATTTGCAAAAATTCATTTCAAAAATCGGTCAAAAGTATGCTTTTAAAAGAAACTTAAACAATTTAGGATTTAAAATTTCCCTTAGAAATCGACTCTTGTAAAAAAAGACAACTTTTATAAAAATACGAAAAATTGCTTTACCAAAATTACAAGAACCTGCAGCAGAATCTCTACCGGAACCGGAGTTCAATTTTTGCCGACTTGGAAGGCCGTCGGAAAATAATAGGTCTATTGCCAGAGGCTCAAGTGTCACGAAGAAACATGTACCCTTCCTGATATTAATTTTGGGGCTCATGCATACAACAGGGCCGGAACGTATTCCGACGGGACTGTTATAGAGTAAGATTAAGCTTTAGAGTAAATTTTTTTGCTTAGGCGTAGGCTTAGGCTTAGATGTAGGCTCATTCTTACGCTTAGGCTTAGGCTTAGGCTTAGGCTTAGGCATAGGAATATGCGTATATATACTACTGTTCCAGCCCTGCACCATACATTGGTCAATTTTGGTATGTTATTAAAGTAAAACTTGAATTTCAGATACTAACAGGTTGTATGAGATATTTATATGTAAATATATAATTTAAAAATATTTAATTTATGAACAATACAAAATGTCACTTATAAACTTTCCAACAATGCCCGCTTTGGTAAATCGAACTGAAGTTCCGTTGAAGACAACGTTTACAAACGAATCGCACTTAGAATTAGCTTTGGTTAACACTAAATGGTTAAACGGTAAGTTTAGGTTCAGGCTCCAGGCTAAGACTTATGTTTAATACGCTATAGGATAAGACTTGGGTTCTGGTTTTGGTTTAGGTCAGCACTTTTAGTAGACGGGCCACTGTTATTGGCTTTGACCTAAATGTTACTAATTTCTGAAATGCTGCGAAAACATTTCTGTTGCAATATGATGGCACATGTGGCGGGAGTGGTTAGTATTATCTGCAGCGTACGCCAGAAGTCTGAGGTCGAATCTGATTGGTTATTCTATACTCGCCGCGCGTAGCCGGACGGTGCCGTGCGGCACGGTAACTTAAAATAACCGGACGCCGCTACGCACCGCGAAATATATTTTTCTATACTGTTGTTAGCAACGCACAGCGGCGTTCGGCGGCGCATAGCCGCGTTCGGCGGCGCATAGCCGCGTTCGGCGGTGCATAGCGGCGTTCGGCGGCGCATAGCGGCGTTCGGCGGCGCATAGCGGCGTTCGGCGGCGCATAGCGGCGTCCGGCGCAGTAAAGTATAGCACAACTATACGCCGGGACACACACCGATAACAGATGCGTCCCATGTAAAGATCAGAGGTGGAACGTTTTTCTGTGGGACTAGAAAAGAGTAAGTTTAAAGTTTTAGACTATTTTTTTGCTTGGCATACGCTGTAGGCTTATGCTTAGGAATATTACTCGTTCTAACGCTTAGGCTTAGGCTGAGGCTACTGAAGCTTAGGGATATGCTTATAATACTGTTCGCGCCCCTGTTCTTGACATTGGTCATAGGTGCTGTACAAATTTGAAAATGCAACGAGCACGCGTGTATAGCTCTGTATGCGGTAAAGCGTATAATTTTTGATTCGGTGACACAGCGAACAACTGAATTTAATTTCCTCATTTCCTTTTGTCGTCGCCGATCTTAGTAAATTCGCCTGGTTAAGGTTTAAAATTGCTCAAGCATAAAATACATTTTAGTTGATTTCCTAGACTTTATTTAAATTAAATTATACTGAGGGTCCGTATTGTCAAATGTAACCTAACTGTTGATAGATGCTATACGCATTTGAGAATATCGACCATGGTTGAAAATCTATGGCTTTAGTATAAAGGTATTGGGTTGTTTTTCATAAACGAACGTTTTTTAAACTTGAATTTCTAAATGTGTGTGTAATATTTTAGTATCATCTGCTACAGAGGAAATGTGCCTACCTTACAATTTTTCCCTTCAAAATTTGGTTTATGATATATGATTAAATCTCTACATTATATTGTTTTACTGCAAATGCACATATATAGCATACAGTTAAAATTGCGTTTCATAGCTATTACAGATCCGTTTCTAGTCAGAAATTTCTAGAACCGCCAGTGCAGATAATAGACAAACAGGGTGCACTATCGGAGTTATAAACTAAATCCAAACTCAGTTCAGAAGTAAGACTATTAAGCACTTACACAGCCTATCATCAACAAGTGATGGATGTTACATACATTTGAGAAAATGGTCTCTAAAACTTGGCAAACTTTTTAGAAACAGTTTTTTTGCCAAAAACTTGCAGAGAGCAAACCTAATTGTTTAGATATTTGTTTAGCACATTAATACTTGATTCGCTACCAGTTGCTAAAAGTGCCATTTAGCACGTTTTAAGCTTGAAATATGATACCTAAGCGTTTATAGATAGTATATGTTGCTAGCGGCATGATACTTTTATCCTATTTGTTTGCGTTATTTTGGTAAAATCTATTAGCAAAATAGCTGCAACTAAAATGTGAAAAGGTGATGGAAGGTAAGTAAGCGCACGATAGGAAAACTAACAAAATAGACCGTCTAGTACGGAAAATTTAAGAAATTGTAAATGACTGACTCGAAAGTTGCATTGCAAAAACTGGTGAGTCAAATTGACTCTCTCCGAAATAGGCTTTCCCGGACTACACAAATTGAGTCAAATTCGACACCGCCAGAGTCAAATTCGACTCACCCGGACGATGAGGTTTTACTTGAAGAGCAGTTAAAAAGCAATGGTGGAACAGCAAAGAAAAGCCCGCAAGCGAGCAGCCATCATCTTTTGTTTGGATTTAAATCCAAAATGATTAGATTGGCGTGGGTTCAGAGGATCGGATCGATTTTTAGAGCTATTGAGCGCTATTGTTAGAATTGCACTCTACTCGTCATGTGGCGCCGGGCGCCGCCGGATGCCGCCGCGCGCCGGCGCGCGCACAAAATCATTTGTTTATTAAAAATTGTTGCATTCCATTACAAATAAATTTTGACTATGTTTTTGTTTAGGAATGTGTAGCGGGGCGCGGCGGCGTCCGACAAAGTAAAAGCATAGCGCAACCGTTAGGATTGTACTATGCTTGTTGCGTTCCCCCAGATGCCGGCACGCGGCACGGAAAAAAATTGTGCCGCACGCCGCCGCGTGACGCTGTTTTGCCGCGCGCCAAAGTGCGGCGGCGTGCGGCAGCGCCAGCCGTCGTTCGGCTCAGTAAAGTATAACGCAACCCTTAGTGTTTGCATCAGTGGTAATGCAACTTCCACAATAACATGCGTACACCAGGTGACTTTTGAGGGGGTAGTGTTTTGGACACTGAAGCATTTGTTGCTTCAGCATTCTCCACATTGATAGGATCAACGACTTCAAACACTTATAGAAAAATATTGGTTTCGGTTCTTAGCCTGAAGAAGGAACGGCGGCCCTGCCATGGTTTCGCCTGTGCGTGTGAAAACTGGTGGTGACAAAGGGGGGTGAAAAGTGGGGAATCAAGACCCGAATATGAGAGGGGGAAGGTAGTATGTGTCCGGTATTACTATATTAAGCCTATACCAATAGGAGACTGTTTCCTTAATTACATTCCATAAATTGATAGTGTTAAAAATAACTAAGTAGCAGTCTAAAATCCTGAGCCTATTTTATTGAAGTGCAGTGGTCAAACGGGACACTCCTAAAACTAGTACCCGTCTTAAAATATTGCCTTAAAAACTTAAAACATTAGTTTAAAATTTAAGTTTTGAACTTTTAGGCAACGCCAGCGCAATAAACAGCATCATCCACGCTGACGACATATTCGGTTCGACATCGAGTCTGTGGTCCAGTCAATCGAACGAAGTGTCCAAATCTGGTTCAAGTACGAATCTATGCTGCGATAGCCCGATTCCTGGCCGCCGGGGTCAACAGCAAAGTGGAACTACGGCAGCATTAATTGGTGCGTTTGGAACAAACGTAATTTATAAAGAACAGTTGAAAATTAAACGCCGAGATGCTGTTTTAGGGCAAATAATTAATTTTGATATGCATGAGCCGATGCGAGAGCTTGCAATTGAGCTTGCAATACGCGCAATGGATAAATTTCGAGACCGAGAAGAGTCAGAAAAGGTATATTTTTTGACAACATTGCAATTAGCGTTGCTTATGTTTGATGAGATGTGTAGCATCTATCACCAGGGTGCAACTGAAGGTGGAAACTACAGGAGCCGGAACCGGAGCCGGAGGTGAAAATTTAATTATAATATTTTAAAAATTTTTGAGACGCCAATCCGTTGTCAAATTTATTGATTTCCGGGTGGAAAACGATGTTTTCTGTGCTTTACAATTTTCAAATTTCATAGAACGGCACTTAATATTTCAGAGCGTTTAAAATTGGCCAAAAGTTTTTAAATCAAAGTGCTGTGAATTCACAACATGCAACCATTTAAATAAAACACATTGTGAGCTTCTGGCAAGCAACTGTGTTTTACCAGGGTGCAACCGAACGTGAAAAATACCGGAGCCTGAGGTGAGTAGAAATTATGTAGTAAAAATGATGGTAATTAGTCAATTTTAGCCAATATCTGCAATATGTTGTTAAGTTTTTTGGTTTTATGCTAATATTCTGCGAAATTTTGGAAATTCTATCTGGAAAATTGTGATAAAACTAAAACAAAACGCGCTAAACAGTAAATTTTGCAAAATTATGCAAAATTTTACTAGCGAAATTGCCGGAACTCTGGCAAAAATTCTACCGGAGCCGGGGCCGGAGCCGGAGGCCGAGTCTCTGCCGGAACCAGAGGCAGACATCCGGTTGTACCCTGTCTATCACCAGTTAGTAATAGCAAAAGTAGATATTAAATAAAATATAACTGTGCAACTGGGTACATTCTGTGTGCAAAAGAATGTTGCGTTTTAGGTCTACACCCCGCTTATTTAGAGGGGGTACAACCTGTTGCGAACCATGGCACTGGGGCCAGTTTTAATTTAGGGTTATCGCATGTGACAGCGACCCTCCCCTCTAACCAAGGGGGCTCGGCTAAAAACGCAACGCCCGCTGGTACAATTTATACTATGCGGAAACCCAATAGTTGCATACTCTTGTATCATGCACTCTTGGTAATACAAGAGTGGATGATCTTGGACAAGAGTGAGCAACTGCCTGGTTTCGTGCGATACAATTTATACCAGCACTCGTTGTGTTTTTGGCCTATCCCCTTGTTTAAAAGGGGTCGATATTATCGAAAACATGCAATAGATATATCGTTTTTAACACTCAAAGTTAAAGACAATGGTTCAAATATGCCCCGTAAATAGGGGGTCGGCCAATAAATCAACGCGTGTTGGGTGCATTTTTTTGGACACAGAATGCACTCAGTTGCTTACTCTTGTTATAAAATATCATAGACTCTTCCAATAACTGATATTAATAAGATTCCAGATACAGTAGCAGTTTGGAACTACGCGATCCTGAAAAAGCTTTAAAGTATGATTTCAAATACTGAGGTTTGCACCGAGGGCACGTGTATAGCACAGGGCCGGACTGTTTTCCAGCGGGGCTGTAATAGAGTCAGTTTAAGCCTTAGACTAACTTTTTTGGGCCAATATAAAGAACAGGGGTGGAACAGTACGATAAGCGCATTCCTATGCCTAAGCCTAAGCCTAAACGTAAGAATGAGTTTATTCCTAAGCCTAAGCCTAACCATAAGCCAAGCAAAAAATTAGTCTAAAGCTTTAAGCTTACTCTTTTCCAGTCCCACAGAAAAACGTTCCGCCCCTGATTTTTACATGAAGCAAACTGTCCGTATTTTAATTTCAACTTGAAAAATAAACAATCAACAGACAGCCGAAAGTTATTGTATCGGTTGATAAACAATTTGGCCAATGTTACTTTAAGGGGTATATATAACAGTAGATGAAGCGTTTGAGTTCCTAAGCCTAAGCCTAAGCCTAAGCCTAAGCAAAAACGTAATCTAGAATCTAAACCTACTCTTTTATAGACCTACCAGAAACCTGGACGCCCCTTAAAGTAACATGGGCCAAGTTTAATGTTTGCGTTCAATACAGGAAGTTGCTCAAATGATTAAAAAAGAATTTGACCAACGTTTTTTGCCTAATTGGCATTGCATTGTTGGCAAACAATTTGGTTCGTACGTAACACACGAAGCTGGCGGTTTTGTTTACTTTTATCTTGGTTCAACTGCAATTATGCTATTTCAAAGCGGTTAAAAGTCGATTCAACTATACTTGGTTACGTATTTATGCCAAACAATGGACAAACTTTGAAAGAATATTGGCAACCAGCCATGGTTTACGGTGACACTCGAGCCAAATCATTTTACTGAACCAAATCATTTGGGTCAAACCTCAGAATGTTTTACGGGCAGAAATGTTACTGCTTAAATATGCGAGATATTAACCTTTTCGGCCCATGTAACGATCAGGAACGGAACGTTTTTCCTCAGGATTGCAATAGAATTAGCTTAAGCTTTATATTGTTTTTTGGCCAAGCTTAGGTTTAGGTATAAGTTTATTGTTACGCTTAGGTTTAGGAATATGCTTAAACTACAGTTTCGGCCCTGTTCGATACATTGTTCGCCTTTTTCTGCATGCAGTATCATATATGAACACGCTGTGCAGTCTGTATATACACAAAATTAATACAAATTATCTACCAGACTTTAAAATCCGTTCGAACTCGAGCGCAAAACCCTTTTAGTCGAGCAATCGTAGAGTCATTGTTTCAACTCTAGATTTGAAATTTTAACGTTTCATAGGTGCGTTTTGAAATAAACTGGGATTAAATTTGACAGCAAAATTTTATAAATATAAAATCGTTTAAATATGCAAAAATTTTGCCAAGTTTGATAATAAAAAATTCATTGATTTATACGATTTGTTTGACCTTCAATTCATACTTGCCTTTCTGCACATCGTTAACTATAATTTTAGTTGGTTTTAAAGCGAAATTGTCCTTGTTCTTTTTTATATTTTTCAAGACTTTCTGTTCTTTTTTGGGTAAAGTAGAAGTATAACAACCAGTTCATAAAATATATAAAGCCCAAATCATACGTGTATTGTTTTTGCAGCAAGAACTCGCTACTGCAACTTGCACGAAATACTTGCAGATACATGTATGTTCAAAGAAACATTCCGATTGACCAATCAAACTGCAGGTGCACGAAATTCATGCGACTTGCAACTGCGTTCACTGTTGCGAATTAAATTCAATAGCATGAGTTCCAGCGAATAATTTTCAGCTGCAAGAACTTCAAAGCTGCTTCGTGACCAAACTTGCACATGCAAGTTGCATGTGCAAGTTTTTGCTGCAAACACATGCACGTGAGACAATAGGCCTTTACATTTCTTTTGGCAATATACAAACGCGTTGCTAAATTAAATAGAGAATTGAAATTTAAAAAAATAACAACTTTGGCTAACACATAATACAAAATCACCACGCTCTTATATACTTTGCCCCTACATTTACAATTAAAACTTAGGCTTATTTGGCATACGCAGACTTTTTCCTACACCTCCGCCTAAAAATTTAAGTGTGCCAGAACCATTAATTGTTGTAAAAATATGCGTTTTTCCAATTTTCTTCTTTTTTTTGTGAAAATATTTTGCCAAATTTACAACCGTTTGCAACTTTGACGTTTAATACATTGTTTTTAAGCCGGTTTTTATAAAAATTTACAATTAAAACAGCCAATGTTACTTTAAGGGGCGTAACAGTCGATTAAGCGTAATCCTAAACCTAAGCCTTAGCGTTACAAAAACACTTTCCTAAGCCTACGACTAAGCCTAAGCAAAAAATGTAATCTAGAATCTAAATGTACTCTTTTATGGACTTTCCAGAAGCCTGGACGCAACTTAAAGTAGCACGAGCCATTGAAAATTATTATTTTCAAACACGACAAGTAGTTTCAAACATTTTGCGCCTTTCTAACACTGTCATCCCTGCATTTGATACTAAACTTGACGAAGCTGCTTCGATAAGTTTAGAATTGCTTTTGAGGCCGCCTTTGATGTCTTTATCACTATTCAGCTGATGCGAACACGTTGTCATTTCTATTTTGTTTTCTGTTCCTCGGTCTGTCATGTTTCTATATTCACATTTTTTCTCTACAGCGTCGTATTGGCAATTAAGTGTTGTGCGATTATTGTGCAATTTTGTAACGCTATTTTTGCAATTATTAGCAATATTCGACAGGTTGCACTGCGATTGCTGTAAGCTTAATTTATTAATCTGGTACTGCGGTGTTGGTGAACGTGACGTAGAAGACTCGGAAGAGCTACTGTCGTTACCAATGCAACATTGTTTAATTGTACTGATGTTGTTGCTGCTACTGTTGCTGCTGTTATTATTATTATTATTATTATTATTATTATTATTATTATTGTTGTTGTTGTTGTTGTTGTCGTTGCTGTTGTTGTTGCTGCTGTTGTCATAGCAACCATGACAAGCTGAATGGTTACCATGGCAACGTTGGCAGCACTCGTCGTTGCTATGGAGTTGCAGTTGTTGTATGTTGCTACCATGGCAGCATAACTGAGTTGCATTTGTGTTATCACAACTGGTTGCGTTATGTTGATGTTTTGGTGATGTGATGATTGAAGATGCTGAAGACGACGTTTCTGATTGGCAACATTCAGATACGACAGATGACGTCGATGATGACGATACAGATTCATAATTATGACGCCGGCGAAGTATTGATTGAGGAATAATTGATGCTGCAATATGACGTGATTTTGGCGACGGGATTTCTGGTGAAATTTTGCATTCTGGTTGTAGGTTGTCTAAATATATTTGTTTTTTTATTAAAATTTAAATTGAGGTTTAAACAGTTTGAATGTGCAACTCTTGGCGGTTTCGCATGGTGCAAAATGTACCAGCGGGCGTTGCGTTTTTGGCCAACCCCCCTTCTTGTTTAGAGGGTGGTCGTTGTCACATGCAATAACCCTAAACTAAACTATAAGCGGATCAATTTTGTTGCCGTATCTGTAGTGTCACGTTTCGAAGAGGTTGTACCCCCAATAAATAAAGAGGGGGTAGGGCAGAAACACATCGCGCACCGGGTACATTTTTTCAACACAGAATGTACCCTGTTGCAGACTCTTGTTAAACAATGCATCATCCACTCTTGATAATACTAAATACAAAAACTTAAAAATATCAAACAAATTCGGACAATTTAAAAAGATTAATTGGTATTACAATGAACAGATGAAACTCTTAGATAAGAGCACGCAACTGGGTACATTTTGTGTGCAAAAGAATGTTCTCAGCACGCGTTACGTTTCTGGTCGATCCCCTTTTCAGGTGTGGGGTACCGTTTTTAAAAACAAAGACATTTACGGTTGTCATAGAAACCCGTATACATTTCAAGCGAAATAACAAAAGTTATCATTGTAGATTAACTGTTGTGAACGTAACATCGACTCCACAATTAGGGGAAACTGGTCCAAAACGCAACGCGCGCTGGTACATTTTGTATCACGCGAACCGAGATGAGTTGCACACTTTTAGGGGCTTAGGCTTAGGCTTAGGCTTAGGCTTAGGCTTAGGCTTAGGCTTAGGCTTAGGCTTAGGCTTGGGCTTAGGTAGCTAAGAGTGTCAACCAATCGTTGCATTTCTCAAACGCGAAGGTGTATCACGAAAAACAAATGGTTTTGCTGGCACAATATTTGACATCTGATTGGCTGTCGTCAATAAAAGACACGAATCACGGACAATTTTGACAAAAGCATGAATTTTTTTACTGTAAATTTTTGTAAAAAAATTACTCGAATTTAAATAATTCCAAAATTACAGTGAAAACTTTTTTTTACTTTTAATATCGTCATCCGATTCTAAAACATCTTCGAAATCCCTTTTCTGTGAATTTCGTTCCAAAGTCTGCTGCTCCTGTTGTTGTTGTTGTTGTTGTTGGCAGTGGCGTTGTTCATGTAAGTGCTTGATTGCGGCGACGTCACGTTTATTTGTTCCTGTAAAACAAAATGAGTTTATATTTTAATGAAAAAAATATTTTTAAAAATCAACTTTTTATTAAATATTGAGAAATTTAAATTGGTTTAGCAAAACTGCGTATCGCCTGAAGCGGAGGGACTTGAAAATGAGCAACATTTTCAGAAACAAAATGGCCAATAACAAGAATACATACCTTTATGATTTATGGTGAACACTATTAAGAAGCTATATTTTTATTATTAATAGCAAAAATCAGCTAATATGATCTGGTAACCTTGTAAATGAAAATTTTGCAAAGTCGCTAACAGAAACGCAGTTAGAAGTTTGCATATGCTCACTTTCTGAAATTCTACTTAAGCATTCATTGAAGTTATGCTTAAAGTACTGTAAATAAAATTTTAAATTGTGAATTTAAATAAAATTTTAAATTGCGAATTTAAATACAATTTTAAATTACGAATTCAAGTAAATATACTTAAATTGCCAATTTAAATAATTATACTTAAATTTCCAAATTAACTAAATATACTTTAACTTGAAAGAAAAACAAAACTACCAAATTTAGCCAATACAACAAGACATATACAGCCTTGGCATTGATTAAAATTTTTTTAACTTAAAACTTATATTAATTGAACATAAGTGTACTAGCAAACTGAACTTTGCCAGGCTTATTCAACAACTGTACTGTAGT
Source organism: Enoplolaimus lenunculus (assembly GCA_030248215.1). Lineage (NCBI taxonomy): Eukaryota > Metazoa > Nematoda > Enoplea > Enoplida > Thoracostomopsidae > Enoplolaimus > Enoplolaimus lenunculus. The sequence goes on along the minus strand of JASANG010002910.1, from coordinate 4,685 downwards.
GACCCAAATAAGGGGGTGTAATAAGAAACGAGTCCCCATTTTGAGTCCCAATCAACGGAGTCCGTCCGCATCCGTAATAAGAGTCTGTAGGCGGATATAGTCCCTAAACCCTAATTGTAAAGATACGTCCTCAAAGGCAGTGTGTCAGGGGATAGACAGCCCATGAGCGCCCCACCTCCAAGACACCGACTGTGCGCGACAGCTCTGATCTCACGTGCGCTGTCCGTCTTTTGTGCATGAGAACAGGGCTCAATAGCCACCCAAGATGAACCTGGTATGGCATGCAGCCACCACGGTACCCCATTCACTCAGAGTAGCCAGCCGCCACCATAAGTGACTACCGAGTCGCACGCCACTACGACACATAGCACTGTCTATCCCCCAACCCTGAGAGTGAACACAATTGTGTTGTGCAATTGGTGATGAAATATTGACAGGCCGGGGGTCGAACCCGACCCTCCCGCTTGCAAGTCAGACATACTAATTGCACAACGTATTACACTAATTAGGGTCCATAAATGTCACTTTTCCCTAATTTTAGTGCATAAATGACTCCAGGATCAAATAAAGTTGAGTTCGAATCTTTAAAGCATACTTAAGTTTTGAAAGTAGGTTCCTAATTATAACCATACAGTATCGCTCAAACTTTTGATACAAGACAAGTAAACGTTGAACTCAACGGATAATTGCAGTACCGGATATATATCGGTAAAGAAGGGTGACGCAGCGTGGGTAAAAGATAAATAATAGTACGTAACCGAATAACAGGGGCCGGTACCCAGTCGACAGGCCAAGTAATTATCAATCTCCCTTCTTATACAGGTCACTACAGTAAGTATTTAGTATAGCATTGCAAATAATAAATTATCCAGATGAGCAATTACTTTAGCGATACGTAGTTGTATATACTTAAGTAGGATTTCAGAAACGCCGCCATCGAGATACGCTAATTCAACAAATAAGTTTCTTACTATCGCAAAAATCAACCTCGTTAGTACAGGAAGAAGAAATATTGCAATCTGTTAATGTGGATTCGGATGCTTCCTAAAACACATTTTAGCTACAAAGTTAAATAAACTAAACCGTTTCTCGCAAACAGCATAAAAGTTTGATGCGAAATCTCTAAAAATGTTAAAATTCTCCCGATAGCTGTACATTTTCACATCTTTAAATTTGTAATTGTTTTGGCCAATGCATAGAACAGGGCCGTAACAGAACTATAAGCATATTCCTAACCCTAAGCGTAAGCCTAAGCGTAAAAATAAGCTTATACCTAAGCCTAAACCTAAACCTAAGCCTAAGCCTAAGCCTAAGCCTAAGCGTAAGCCTAAGCCTAAGCGTAAGCCTAAGCGTAAAAAAGAGCTTATACCTAAGCCTAAACCTAAACCTAAGCCTAAGCCTAAGCCTAAGCCTAAGCCTAAGCCTAAGCGTAAGCCTAAGCGTAAAAATGAGCTTATACCTAAGCCTAAACCTTAACCTAAGCCTAAGCCTAAGCCTAAGCCTAAGCCTAAGCGTAAAAATGAGCTTATACCTAAGTCTAAGCCTAAGCATAAGCCTAAGCGTAAGCCTAAGCGTAAGCCTAAGCGTGAAAATGAGCTTATACCTAAGTCTAAGCCTAAGCATAAGCCTAAGCGTAAGCCTAAGCGTAAAAATGAGCTTATACCTAAGCCTAAGCCTAAGCCTAAGCATAAGCCTAAGCGTAAGCCTAAGCGCCAGCCTAAGCGTAAAAATGAGCTTATACCTAAAAGCCTTAGCCTAAGCAAAAAAGTTGTCAAAAGCTTAAACTTATTCTATTGCAGTCCCGCAGAAAAATGCTTCGCCCGTGATTTCTACATGGGCCGTTGTTTGAACAGCTCGATAAGACGAAATTTTTTAGAATTATGAAACATTTGAGAAAATAATCAAAAGTTTGTGCGGTACTTATTACCGTCTGTTAAATAGTGCAACACAAGGAAAAAAATAGATTCATTGATTAATAAATGTTTTTAATGCTTACAAATACACGAAATTTTACAAAATTGCACTACTGCAAACCAGACAAATGAGTGAATATGTTACATTGTTTGGGTTGCGCTATACTTGACGTCCGTCGCCGTCCGGCGCCGTCCGTCATCGTGAGTCACCCGTACGGCACCGTCCGTCATCGTGAGTCACTACGGCGCCGTCCGTCATCGTGAGTCACCCGTACGGCGCCGTCCGTCATCGTGAGTCACCCGTACGGCGCCGTCCGTCATCGCGAGTCACCCGTACGGCGCCGTCCGTCCTCGTGAGTCACCCGTACGGCGCCGTTCGTCATCGTGCGTCACCCGTACGGCGCCGTCCGTCATCGTGAGTCATCCTTACGGCGCCGTCCGTCATCGTGAGTCATCCGTACGGCGCCGTCCGTCACGGTGCGTCACCATACGTTACCGTACGTAAGTTATTTGCGTACGATACCGCGCGGTGACGGGCGGCGCCGCACATCAAAAAAAGTATAGCGTAACCCCCAAGAAGGTTTAACGTTTTAGTTTGAATTATTCTAATTAGCAACTAATTTTAGTTCATCTAGCGAAACTAGAAACGGGTGAAATAACACTAAATTGTAGAAAGAAATGCTAAAAAGGACCTCAGTTAAGAAAACAGAAATGAAAAATTATACTTTAAATTTAAGCTAAGACCAACAAAATCGGTTTTGTATCCAAATGTGGTATCCTGATAATAGGTTTATTACTCAGCAAAAAATATTCATTTTCTACGATATAAGCTTATGATTAGGCTTAGGCTTAAACCAAAACTGTTCATATATTAATATTGTTTTCCATAAAAAAATTTTCAGCTTTCTCTTGAATAGCTAACGCAGACTTAAGCTTTAGGCTAATCCTTAGGCTTTGCTTTGAGGATAGACAAATTTTACTACGTTTTCACAACCTGGATACATATTGGAGCTTGCCAACCAAAAATCTGCTACCGGATCTGGCACAATACTGACTTCCGATATCTTTCATCTCCGGTTGCTCTCAGAATTATAAGGAGGAAATTTTTAGCGCTTTAAATAATTATAAATTTGTAGAATTATTATTATAAACATAATTTTTAATTCGAAATTAAAAAATTGCTATATTAAAATGGGCCCATATATAGAACAGGGCCGCAACAGTAGTATAAGCATATTAATAAGCCTAAGCCTAAGCCTAAGCTTAAGCCTAAGCCTAAGCCTAAGCCTAAGCTTAAGCTTAAGCCGAAGCCTAAGCCTAAGCTTAAGCTTAAGCCTAAGCCTAAGCCTTAGCTTAAGCCTAAGCCTAAGCCTAAGCCTAAGCCTAAACCTAAACAAAAAATTAGTCTAAAGCTTAAACTGACTCTATTACAGCACCGCCGGAAAACGATCCGACCCTGTTCTATACATGGGCCTTAAAAATGTTTACAAAGTTAATCAACTGCAGCCAACTTACCGATTGATATCGGTTCAGTTCAATATCTTTAGCATCAAGATCGTTCTTGAGACGTTGGCATTCTTTGATTTTGTTTTGAACCAAACACTACAAACAAACAAAACCCTGTAGCAAAGGGGGCGCTCTACTTGTCGTGAGTCGTCGTCCGGTGCTGTCCCGTCGCAGTCCGGTGCCCTGCGGCGTCGTCCGTCACCATCCGGCGCGGTCGTCCGGTGCCGTTCGGCACCGTACCATAACGCGCGTTTACTACGGTATGGGACAGGATATATATTTGTCAACAAAACGTTTTGACGTCCGGCGCCGTCGTGTGCCAAATTAAAGCTTCAACGGCCGTAATACATAGTTTAAACTTTGATTTTTATTTGAAAAATACTCAAGGCACAAAAATAGTCGTAATTTGAAAAAATATTACCAGCGTAGGCATGGTTGGAAATTTGCTAAAATCAAATGTGTTACAACCGTTTTGAAATCAAAGACTTTGGCGCTTGGTATTGGTGTAAAGGTTGTCAAATAATTTTTTTCAACTCGTTACACTTCTAAATAGAGCCATTTTGGGTGGCTGCCAGAGCTTTCTGTCCTTGGCTTAACTCCGTTGGGTTAAGCTGAAGGTGCCGCGCGGAGCGTTATGTCTGAAACTGCGATACATCACTGCGAGCGGTGGCCCATGTTACTTTTAGGGCCTTTCCGGTTTCTGGTGGGTCTGTAAAAGAGTAGGCTTACATTTTAGACTACATTTTCTTGCTTAGGCGTAGGCTTAGGCTTAGACTTAGGCTTCGGAATACGCTTAATCTACTGTTACGGCCCTAAAAGTAACATTGGCCCTAGCGGCGATGAACCGTAGTGGACGGCGGTGTGCGGCTAAAAAGAGTTTAACGCAACGCTAACATTACAAAAAAGTCACTTCTAATTGTTGAATCCTTCCTTTAGCTTGACTAAACTCAGCCAGAACGTTTTCACCAACGCCAGACCTAAAACAAATAATAATAATAATAATAAAAATAATAATAATAATAATAATAATAATAATAATACAAAGTTCGTTCCTGCTAAACTGATCTTAATCGAAATTAAAATCAATTAATGACGATAATGTTGATATATTATCAGCCATTGGCTACATTTCTGAAACCTTACATCGACTTTGCAAAAAGTTTATAATTTAGGCCAATGTAAAGAACATGGTGGAACAGCATATAAGCATATTCGTAAGCCTAGGCCTAAGACACAGCCTAAGTCTAAGCCTAATAATGAGCATAT